>APFE030880361.1:26461-36467 GCA_000404065.3 Pinus taeda
CTTCTTCCATTCTTCATCAGACACTCTCGTTGGTTTAGTACCTAGATCTACCACGATCCACTGATCTTTATCCACCAACAGATCCTCCATCTTGAGTTTCCACAACTCAAAACTCTCACCATTAAATTTCTCTATCTCTATCTTTCCACTGCTCGCCATCTTCTTTCACCACCAGAATCGATCCCGCAGATCTCCCACTGAATAGGGTCTACCACGAGCCTGAGCGAAACCCCTCAACAACAAAGGCGTCCCCTTGAAGCCAAAACAACTCTAATACCAAATGTAGGTTTTAACCTCGTACATAATTACCTGCATACAAATTCTAAAACATAGAAAATAAAAAATGTGAGAGCATAACACATAAAACACATATAGACAGAGATTTTCCCCTGGATCCCAAAACCAGGACTACCATCTTGATTTTTCATTATATTCCTTTCAATGTTACAATACATATTTATACATTCTGAAGCATCCAATACCATGGACTGAAAACCATCGAGTCCAAAACTGTGGACAAAAAACCATAGGTAGGTCCACCCAACCTAATATAGGGTCTAAAAAAATAATTTCCCGGGGTGTTGCCCCGAACCCCCAATTCACTACGTAGGTTAGTCGTGGAAAGAATATAACACAACCCAACAAGAATCACACTAACACTCACAATACAGGTTCTATAGCTTCTAGTTTTTTTATAGGTATGGTACAGCTCTCTAAACTTGCTTATGAGCTTGCTGGTTGTTACCTCCCATCAAAATACAGGTTCTATAGCTTCTACTTTGTTTACAGGTATGGTACATCTCTCTAAATTTTCTTATGAGCTTACTGGTTGTGACATCTCATCAAAATAACCTTAGGGCTGACAAATATCTACTATATGAAATGTTATAGCTTCCATTACATTATGCCACTTCCTGCATCTTTTATCTTATCTAAATTCCCTCAGAATGTGATGATTTGTTCTACCTTCTCACTCTAATTGCAGGAAGGCCTTGTTGTACTTCCATTCTATTAGTTATGCAACTAAATGGTAGCTCCCCAACATATAGTATTGCGACCAAAGGGAGAAATGAATAGAAAATAAGTACAATGGCACCGACATAGCAATTGTAATTCCATATAATTCAATTCAATTCAGCTCTCCATCCTATTTCTACAAATATAGGACCACTCTGTACTATGCAGTTCATATTCACTGAATAATTTTAGAAGATCGAGCCACCATCTACTCTATACTATGCAGTTTATATTTGATGCGTGATGAGTGATTCCTGCTTAGGATTGTTAAAGCCCATCCATTTACGTTCTACAATTAGTGGTAGCTAAAACATAATTTACATTATATTTTTATTAATCAATTAACAGCTCCTTATGGAAGCTAGCAGGAGTCCCTAATAACATTAAGTATAGGAAGCATCTAGAAGTATATCAAAAGCGCAATTTATGATTTACTTTCACTCATGACATTAATCATGCTGCTATCGCCTACCATATTTTCCTGTTCCTCCTACTTCCAGATCGCACATCCCATGTGTGTCCGAAATTGAATCATACGCCATCTCCTACCATATAATCCTTTTTCTCTGACCTTTGAAGTGTGTTTCATTCATGTCTGGTTGCAATGTTAGAAGAATCGTTGCATCATTACCGATTTAATTACAAGGTAAATATTACACATGAACCTCAGGGTTTCTTTCTCCCTGATATTAAGCGTGAACCATGGTCTTCGTTTTCTTCTCTAATCCAAGGCTTTTATATTATCTGTTGATCCTAATCAAAACTTTTGCATAAAAGGGGAAAATAAACTAGGACCAAATCAAAGCTTTTGCAGTGATCTAGTGAAACTAAATTGCTAGAAAAAAAGGGGGGAGGGGCAAACATGAATCTATCCCTAACATGATGGATCATAGATAGTATATCCCCATGGTAAATATATATGGCCCAAAGATCTACAGAGATACGCGTAAAGACATGCATGAAGACATACATTGGAGCTTTCATGATCTACCAGAAGATATATAGAGATAGGTGTAAGGCATACATTGGAGCTTTCATGATTTGAAAGCAACAGGGATATGGTATATTAATTTACATTGAAATAAAATTTAACATAACTTCGTTTAAATATAACAGAGAAAACACACCCAAAATACATTAAAGTAAAGACTTAAAACCTCGACTGAGAATTGAATGAGTTTAGTTGTACAACTATGAAGAACCAGGCTTGCTGTAATATCCAGTTGTTACTCCTTCCAATAGATGCGATGTACATTGCTATATGAAGCTGCTTTAGCGAACAGATTCTTGGATTTGAACCATCTGTCATCCGTCCACAACAATCTTCTCTCCTCTCCATAAGACTATCTAACAGAAATACTGGAACACTCAACAATCTACCCTCCTCTCCATCAAACTGTCTAACAGAAATACTGGAACACTGATTTGAGTAAGAAACTACTTTAATTGAAAGAATACAGTCCAATTGTAGTAAGAAAAATCTCAAGAGAAGGTCAAAATCTCTTTCCACCCGATAAAATCAAGTGTTCGTAACCCCCCCCAGTGAACACAACAACGGTGAGAAACTATGGCATAATAAGACCAAACTGTTGTACTAGTTACAGGCGTACTAATTATAGTTTTGGTCAAGGATTTAGATTGTGTAACCATAAAGAAACTTCCAATGTCAAGTCATGGTCCAACCTACTTGTGAAAGATTCTGATTCTATCACAAATGATGATAGAGAGCCCACTGCCTTTTCCATGGTCGATGTTAATCTCTTGAAAAGTGTAGGAGCTAGTAACTCTACCTCTTCTATGTCTATTTTAGTGGACGAGAGATGTGCACATTCCCATTATTTTGCATGACCTTATAAATGCAACTATTTTATCCGAGAGTTCATTTGATTTGAACCAGCTATCATCTCCCGACTACGATTTTTTCTACTCACCACTAATCTGTTTCACAGATTTTGGATTAGAGGAGTTGTACAGGGAACCAACTACATTGGCCACAAAAATAAATGGGTTTGAAGAAACCCGTTTTGGTGAAAGCAATGTACAACGCGTCTAGTTGCCAATGTACAGTTGCCAATTGTTCGAGATGTTTCGTGTCTACCAAGAGTAGGTTGATATTAGGCCCTACTTGATTGAGGTCACACAGGATAGAGATGTGCAACATTTTTGACGTCTGCAAGCCAACCCTAAGTCACCTGCGTGCACAGAACAATTAATTGCAAGTGGGTTTCCTCTCACCGCCTATGCCAGAATAAGGCTTCTCCATGGGCATTTCTGAGTAACATTATGCTAGTGCCTGCATCGACTACACCTACATCTTAAGCGCCATGATGTAATCCATTAAGTATAAGCCAAGGCAGAGAAATCCATAAAGCCATAACTCCCCTCCAGTTAGTTGCCCACCAGAAATAGCATGATCAACATTATGTTCACAGGGGTTGCATAAAAATCTAATGGTTACTCGAGTTGTGAGTAAAAGTGTTTTCCAGCTATTTTTCTCCATCTTGTTTGCTTGGTGAGGGCACATGTAATTTTCTCCATCTCGTTTGCTTGGCGAGGGCACCTGTAATACATGAAAATTTGCAGATTTTAATAATATGACATTTGTTTATCAATTAGTTCTGTATTTATTCATTAACAACGGAATTTTCATAGCATACTCAGTAGCTTTTGTTAATAATAAAAATATGATGACGTGGACTATAAAAGCCTAGTGCCAGTCAACGATAATGTTGATATGTCCAGGTCCCCACATTGTGAATGGAGAGAGTAAATTGATGTTTAATAGTTTTAAATTTCGATACATGTCCATGAATAGTTCAAAAAAGAATACATGTGCCATGTGGCAAGCTATAATTTCCCCAAGGAATCTGACCTTATATCGTAACCCCTATATTTCTTTTAGTTGTCATAAAATTACCCAATAGGAGCGAACTACGAGGTAAGGTGATGTGAAAAATGGTGTTACCAGGGTCCTATGCACCCTCGTTATATGAGAGGATGCATACAACTATTAGTCATAGGTACTACGAATCTTTGTGTACATACATATTGTTGTTGTAACATTAACATCTCTGGTAGGTATGGGTAATTCACAAGATTCTTTTTCATTTCTATTCCACACTTTGACTTATTATACATTTGTTCTCTAGTTATACTTGAGCTGTTAAGGCACCGAGCTCAAAGCTAACCCAAGAATAATCATAGTAAGCTATCATGTATATACTAAATAACTTAGGGACCCATTCAGCTAGGGAATATCACACTACCACAAATTAACCAATGACAATATTTCGCTCACTAATTATCGTGGCCGATCTAGATTAAGCTTATATGCAGTGTATTACTACTTTCAGAAGAATTCAAGGGTAACATACTATTAAGCTAGTAATATGAATACTTAACTCGGTGTTTTCAGAGGTATAATGTACTAGTTAACTTCCATGGGAGTGACATTAATTATTCATTCCATAAAAAGTTAGTCCAACATAAATAAGGCTAGTGGTTATGTTATTATTAGATTTTATTTCACAATTATGTATGCTAGCTTTGAGACCTCCATGGATCTGTAATTCAAGGATACATCATGCAATAAACAATCAATAGTTATGTAGCTCCAAAGAATGAACTAGTCTTGGGTCAATGAGATAAACTTCTCTGCTAGCTCTAAAATGGCTAAGCCCTATTTCTTCCGGGTTTGCTTCTGGAATAGCACTTAATCTGTCACTGATCCGTAGACAAGCTCCCAGCTGAAGGCAGGGACTAGCTGCCATGTAGCCAATCTTGTTTAATTTCGAAGAGATAAGAATTATCACCAGATTATATCCTAAAAAATAAATTAAGCTTAAAATTTTAGAACATTAAAACAAATGTTTATTAAAATTGTTTTTACATTTTTAAGTTGATAGGAGTTATATTATGAGGTTTTTTTAATCGATATTATTGAGATTCATCATATTTTAATATTAAAATGAATATTATTAAAATGAATATTTATTAAGTTTTTTTTTACATTTTTAAGTTGATAGGAATTATATAATGAGGTTTTTTGATTGACATTATTGAGATTCGTCATCTTTCACCATTAATATTTCTTCCAGTTATCTTGCACATGTGTTGTTTATCTCCTTTCTATCCTCTACAATAGATATCTTATTTCTCCTTTCCTCCAGTTGTCTTGTATGATCAATTCATGTACGGTAGAATTCAGATCATAGATTTGGTGCTACTTCTATATTTACTTTTTATGCTTATGGACTCGAAGCAATGCTCTATCCCAAGCACACACGGGAAGAGTCCATTCTTGTATGGTAGAATTCAGATCATAGATCTAGTGTTACTTTTATCTTTGCTTTTTATGCTTCTAGACTAGAAGCAATGCTTTATCCTAGGCACTCACGAGGAAGCAAGGCCTCTTCTTTTTATATTTGTCTTAACTTAGTCTTGCATCACCACTAATGGTAGGATTCAAGAAAAAACAATGGTAGACATAAATTATTTCAAATGAAAATACATCATTAACCTAGGATATAGATAACCATGGAATAACTCAATGCCCAACCTCCTCAACAAATGTATTCTTGACTCTGTTTGGAATTTTCAAAATTGTGTTGGTCCGGGGAACATCTCTCGAACTAAAATTGCACTTGCTCCATTCTGGAAAGAACCCATGCAAGAGTAACTCAATCTCACCAACTCCAAACCTCCATCACAAACATGAAATGCGTCCATTGATTTATAGACCATCTGATCAACAGTATTTCCATACATAAATTCCCATTTAAAGAGCTCTCTAGACACATAATTCGATTAACATTTCAATACAATGCCAATAATCTCACATTATACCATCTATCAATCAAACACTGGTCTGAACCAAATGCATCATGACCATTGTCACAAAGGATCTCACACATCTCATCCATCGAGACATTCTCTTTCAGAACCCTCACAACTTCTTAAAAGTCCTTTCTAGGTTTTTGCTTGATCAACGTAACTTACCATTAGTCCAAGGTGAATCCCTTGGTCTTTTTTCTTTGGTGCTCCTCCTCCCACCTTCGATTTCTTATGGGCCACCTTAATTTCATCCCCAGGGGATCCATGCTCTTTGGTGCCCTAATACCACACCCAATTTTTCGATTATCATAGAAAAACATTGATTTTCTTCTATAATGAACTACAAGGAATGTAAACATACCTTCATGTGGATAAAACTTCGATGCTCAACAACTAAATGATCAGAATAGGTAGATTTTCTATTAAAAAAATTATGTTGAGAAAACAAAGAAGGAATGATTATAAGATTCACGTTATTAAAGTGTGGAGAATGACAAGGTGGGAGACATGGGAACTATCGTGGCGAGGAGCAAGCATTTGGGGAGTTTTGCAGTTTTCCACTGCAACTAAAGGTAGCATGTCTATAACGTCTCGACCCATGTAATTTAATAGCGTGGCATGCGTGAAAAGGTGGAACTCATAGTTTCAAATCGTCCCAACTTCCTCTATTTGTCCCCACTTCCATCTTTATAGGAGGAGGGTTTTAATTTTGATCAAAACCCACAATGCTCCTCAGCGCACATTTAGTAGGTGGTGGGAGCTATCAAGTAAGCAATACTTCTGATTCTATTCCTCAAAACATGAAAAATGATCTCTCAAACTTTCTATTTTCAGTAGTCACATACAAGAAGATCAATAATCATATTCTTTCAGCGCTATGTGTTGACTCGCCTAGGAAGCTTGTTAAAACCGAGTAGTTTTTAGTCTCGAAGGGGCTCTGAAATCAAGCAAACCCTCTTCTATTCAGACTAGATTTGTAAAAAAATTAAAGTTATTTATATAGTTCTTGGTTTTGAATGTTGTAAATTAGATAAGGTATGTGTTATCTCAGGTGGGAAAGAAGAAGAGCTACTATTCATTGTTCAGTACGGGACATTATATTAGGAAATTACAATGAGTAATAGAAGCACCTCCAATTTTAGCTTTGGTAAGAATTTTGTTTCTCTGTTTATTTTTTCCTTTTTTTCCCTAACACACTGTCACATTTAGTGTTAGATATTGTCAAGATTATGACCCACTTCAGGGTTTTTAATTAAAGGGTTATTATGCTATGGGAAGTTGTTAATTATGGGATTTTAGCTACACCTAGTTATGTAGACTGTGTAATTGTTGGTCATATTTCATTTTCTTAAAAGGTTTATTTGTATTTGAATGAATTTCATTATTTATTCTTCCCACAAGATTATCTATTAACTTCATTTTTTGGCAAAGAAACAAGTTTTGAACTTCTAATAATAAATTCTTTCATAGATCAATTACATTTTTCTTTTAATTGACTTCCCATGATTTTTTTTCATATTTGATATTTCAAAGCTGAAATTAAAGTATACATTGGTATCTCTTTACAATACCTTTTGAGCCTTAAAATACTCTCTAATTTACTTTTAAAGAGATCCTTAGATTGTCAAGAGATTATTCATCTACTTATTACAATATTTATGAGCTATTGAAGGTCTCATTTTGTGCATCATATCACCAAATTATGCAAACAAAATTTCCTTTTAGGGCCTTAACACAACTTCATTTTTCAAAAATAGAGATCAATTGAATGGTCTTTAGTAAAGGGAAAGAATAGTTTCCAAACAGAGTTGTCCATTTTTTAACTCTTACTCAGCAAATGTTAATTCTTGCAAGGATAAAGCTTCTTGGCATAATATGCTCTGTAAATATGTCTGAATGAGATATAATATTTTTTTTTCTTTATGTCAATAACTCTATTCTAGAGTGGAAATAGAATCAAATTCTCAATTCAGCACATGCCATTTTCCCAGTGCATAAGGAGCTTTGAATCTCTAGTAATGTGCAATGGTTGTGTCTGTAGCACCTTTTATTATTAATCATATATAATGGAACTCAACAATATTATTTGATCTCTAGCCTATTGCATAAATAGGAAAAATATGTATTTTTTAAGATAAGAATAATACACCTCGTGCACCATACATACCTGGTGTTTCTTAACAAACCCCATCAAAAAACCCAATTGCTTTTGAATAATCAATTTCAGACTTTTTGAGGGTTCTTTGTGGATTTTCGTTTTTAGGGTTCCAAGATTCACCATAGAAGAATCATGTCTCGTGAGCAACCTGCATAGGACTTCTCTCTTTTCCTTGAAATGCCATTGTTATTCTTGCAATTCACAAACCCCAAATAACAAAGCAAGGAAGAGATTTTTGTGTTGCTACAAATTTTTCATAAACCCAACTTTTAAAACATTCTAATAAGGAGTCTTTCACCCACCTCTTTTTGCCACTTTCTAATTGTAAGATCAATCACAATGGGTTATTTATAAGTTTGATCTCTTTTTTAACTAGAATTTATCTTTTGTGTGGGTGTTGATGAGAGGAATGGATGAGTACAGGAAATGGGTTTCAAAGGTGTACATTTGAGTATGGGAGAACGCATGTAGTCAAACCAAAGGGGAAACATCATGTCACCATTGTGTGGCTTCATGGGCTCGCTGACAATGGTTCAAGGTATCTTCCTTGGACAATTCATTTTGTAGGGTGGTTAATTGGGAATCAATTAGTTAGTGCCATTGTCAAATTGATATTTTTTATTTTTTCATCTTTTTTTATAATTTATGAGGCGTTCTGGACAATTAGTATAGTGTTTTCTAAGATATTGTAGCTTAAGAGACCGAGGATGGCTTAAAAATGAACACCCTTGATCAAATCGCTATTTTAAATTCATTTTTCTTTTCTCAATTTTAATTCAAATGAAAAAAAAAACTAAACTAAACAAAACAAAAGACAAAAAACAAAACAAAACAAAACAAACAGACAAACATGGACAATATAGGTAGATATGTTAGAGGAAGTTGTATAAGTTAAGTTGCAACATCACTAACTTCTCCTAAATTCACGAAAACTATTACCTGAGAAGATTAAGTTGGATACATTTTCTCTAAGGTATTGAACAATTTCCAATTAGGAAGCATCAATTGTTGGTGCTCTTTATTGCCTAGATTACACTTCAGGGAGTGCATTTTGAAGCTCTTAAATTATATATCATAAGATGTAGTTAAGAAAGGTAGTAGAATCATGAGTTAATCAAAAGTAGAGAAAGTAAATCACATCCTTAATAGAAACCGATGTGGAGTTGTAAAAGATTAAGCAAGGTAGTGAAAATGAAAGAAATTAGTCCAGCTTAATTTTAATGTTGCTATGCTTTATCTTTGACCAAATTGGGTGCAAAAGTTGTTATATAATCTATAGCATGGCGAAAATAATTTAAAGTGAAGCTACACATTAATAATAATTTTCATTGAAAGAATAACTTCGACGTAAATCACATGTACACAGACATTTGTCAACGCGTTTCGAACCAACCAGTGTGGTTCATCGTCAGGACAAGTTGAAGAAACAGATCCAGCTTAGCATGTTAAATAGTCTGAGTAGCGACTCCAACAACTAAATTGACTAACGACTAATTTTGACCTTAGGACAAGGCTGATTCAACATCATCTCTAGGCATAACTTGTCTCCATTTGCTTATAAAGCTCAGTCTGGAGTTTCCCCATATATCCATCCCTTCCCCTCTCTGTCAATCCCATGGGCCTAACATGACGATAGATCCATGAAAGAGATGGAAGGACTCACAAACATATCTAAGAAAATGCTCTCAGGCATAAATTGTCTCCATCCGCTTTGTATTAGATCAGCCTAGAGTTTCCAGTATAGCGATCCTTACCCTACGAGCTGCTGTAATATATGTTCTCAACTTGATATATATAAAGATAGATGGGATAATCCATAACCAGATTTAATTTTATTGTCCATCTACCATAGTAAATTCACTCATTCATATATGAGGAGGGGCCCTTTTAACTCAGTGGTAGAGTAATGCCATGGTAAGACGTAAGTCGTCGGTTCAAGTCCGATAAGGGGCTCATGTTTCCCATGAAGAAAGAAGGCTTGGGTGTCCATTTCTCATC
>APFE030880369.1:0-17922 GCA_000404065.3 Pinus taeda
TAAAAAAATTAAATCTTATCCACTCATATTAAATCTATAAAATAAATCTATCATAATAATTAACAAAACTCACAACTTAGACAACAAAAACACTCAGCGAATTGAGCTGGACGGCTTTATTAGTAACCCATCTTTTAAATACCACGTGGAAAACGTCTTTATTAAAACGCGGGACCGATTATTAACAAAGTTCCCAGCTTGACGGTGAAAACTCAGGGAACTGAGCAGCACGCCGAGTTATTCGTCACCTTCGTTTTAGATGCCACGTGTAAAACATAGAAAAGTTCACGCATAATAAGACATGTCTTTTTCTCTAAAACCACGTGGCAAAGTCTATTCATGAGACAGAGAGAGAAGCAACGTCGGAGGGCCAGAACGATTTGAGGAAGACTTAAAATTTGATACTTTTTTCACTTTAAAAAACATTTTGCAGTATCGAATGGTTTTCAAGGTATAATTTTTTTAGTTTTATATTGCGAGAAATTTAATTTCTTAAAATTAGATAAATTTAATAAATAAGAAATTTAAATAAATTTAAATTGGTATTTATATCGATAAGCTAAAAGGTTGTTTAGAAGACGCTGGATGTGCTGGCAAGCTGGGATAGTTATCATCTTTCTTCTCTAAGATGAAGATATCGTTTTTAATCAAAGTCTTTCAGTAGAAATTACATGAGAGAATTTTTTGGCCGACGTGTTTCGAACCAACAAGTGTGATTCATTCTCGCCAGGTGCCTATCTGATCTTGATAAGCAACTTAGACGACTTCTTAAGGATTTCTGCTCTACCGTGGGTATGATTGTTAACACTGACAAAACAAAAGTTATGATTATCAAATCCAAGAAGGACACTTACACTAATTTTATGTATAACAATAGTAACTTGGAGGAAGTGCCTTCCTACAAGAACCTAGGAATTGATATACCTAGGAATTGACATTCATCACAGGGCCCTCTCTAAGCGTCCCCCTGAAGACAAGAAAGAGAATCATGGGAAAGTTTACCTTCCATTCATCCATGGGACTACCGATAAGATTGCAAAAATTTTAAAGAAGAAGAACATAGAGACCCAATTTACAACATGTGGAACGATAAGGCAGATGATGAGGTCGGTTAAGGATAAAATTGATTGTCAACAACTCAAGGGAGTGTACAATATTGATTGCTCATGTGGCAAGAGTTATTTGGGGAAACAAGTAGATCTCTGAAAATAAGACTAAAAGAGCACACGACTCACATAAAGAATGAGAGGTCCCGTACATCAGCCCTTGCAGAGCACTCGTCCAAGACCAAGCATCATATGTGTTTGGAAGAAGCCAAGGTAATTGCAAGAGAGGACAACTATCACAAAAGGAAAATCAGAGAGGCCATTGAAATTATGAAATTTCCGCAAAACCTCAACAGAGACAATGGGAGTGAAATCAGTGGAAATTGGCTTACCCTGATCAGACAAATAAACCCCCCGGACACTTGGAAGCATAAGATCATCGGAAAAGATTTTCCATTTCGAAAGTTTAATTAATTAATTAAAACAGATTAATTATTTAATTTAATTAAATTGACACTTATAATTAATTAAGTTAAATTTAATAATTAAATTATTTAAATTAGTTTTAATTCTCAGTAAACAAATATAACATCAGTAAAGAATTTATATTAATTTATTTGTAATTTTAATTATATATATTAATTAAGTTAAATTAAATTAATGTTTTTAATCTTAATAAACAAACATATAACAATCATACAGAAAAATTAATTGATTAATAAAAAAAGAAATAATAGGGTTTTCAAATCAAGATTAATTTTAATTTAATTAATTTAATTAATTATAATTATAAATTATAAAATTAATCAAATTAATATTAATCATATATAAAAATTAAAATAAATTCTTTTAATTAGATTGTAAATTCGAATTAATTAATTAAAAAACAAAATTAATTAATTTTTAATTATCTTAATATATAAATATAAATTAAGATAAATATAAATATAAATATATATAATATATATATATATATTTATATATATAAAATTAAAAATTTAAAATAAAAAGATATAAAATAAAAGAATTAAAAAATTTTAAATAAAAAAAAATTAATAAATTTTTTTAAAATAAAATTGGTTAATTAATTAATCAAATATTAAAATAGATTTAACATTTAATTTATAAATAAATAAAAAATAAAATTAAAAATTAAAAAATTTATATTAATCAATTAATTAAAAATTTATATTCCACATAATTAATTTTAGAATTGAGACAAAACTAAGCATCATGTCTGCATAGAAGAGGCCAAAGTCATTGCTAGGGTGGATCGGTTTCATCATCGCAACTTAAGGGAAGCTATCGAAATTGAGCGAAGACCCATCAATCTCAACAGAGATGATGGGTGGAAGGTTAGTAGAAATTGGATCCCAGCGTTGTCGTCTTAAGTTTTCTTCCTCCTCGGTTCTTCCGGGTTCTTTCTTTGTGTGTGATTTTGTTCTTGAGGGTCTGGTTTTCGCTTATCGTTGAGGTATTTTCCTCCTCTTGAGCGATATCTCATTTTTATGGAGAAATTATTAAAATTGAGCATAAATTATTACTTATATTATTAATAACAATATTAAAACAATTGACATTGCAATTAACAGTCTTTTATTTCATAAGCATTTAGTTCTTATAATATTTATTTAATTAAGTAGTAGTATAACCATAACATAGTAGTGTTATTTAGGGTTTTTTAGACCAATCTAAATATATTGATTAATTAATATTTATTTTTAATATTATTAATTATATATATTATTACTTTTATACTTATAACATTAAAAATTAATTTATATATAATTACCCTAATTTAACCTTTTTCCTTATAAATTAACACATATAACCCCTCGTATTCTTATTTAGGGCATTTATATATTAACATAAATTAACTAACTAATTATTCTTAAAGTATAGATTATATATATTAATAGTTTACACATATAATCTTAATAATTAACATATATATAACACATTATTAATTTAATAAATTAACAAATTAATTTTTATTTTGACCCATCTTAACAATCTTCTATAAAATTAATTATAAATTAATCATTAATAACAATAAATAGGATCCTATACATATATATTTAAGTTAAATTTAATTAATTAAATAAAGATTAACATAATATTATATATATATATTTTAATGAGGTGAAATTTGAAATTAAATATATAAATTATTTATACCAGATTAACCTAGCTCCGAATTTAATAATATTAAATTAATAAGAGGAAGTTTGACTGGGGTTCGTGAATGGCAAAGTAACCGTTGGAGTGTTTTAGCTGTTGGAGTCTCTACCTAGACTATTTAAAACGCTGAGCTAGATCTGTATTTTCAACTTGTCCTGATGATGAACCACATTGGTTGGTTCGAAACGCGTTGGCTGAAATCTTTCTCATGTTATTTTCAACTTGTCCTGATGATGAACCACATTGGTTGGTTCGAAACGCGTTGGCTGAAATCTTTCTCATGTGATTTACGCTGAAGCTCTCCTTATAATTAATTAATTTAAAAAAATTGTTATTAATAATTAAAATAATTTATAATTTTTTATATTAATTAATTAAAAAAATAAAATAACCTAAACTAGAATAATTAATGAATAGATAAATTAGTTGATAATAAATAATAAATCCGGTCTGAGCTAATTTTGAATAATTAATACATTAAATTAAATTATGAAAAAGAAAAAAAAAAGGTTTTGAAATCAAGCTGTCGCCTTATATACAAATTTAGAGTTCTGGTTTATTTCATATCCTGATTCATGCTCCTTCTCTATAATCTTACATTCATTTTATCTTTCTGATTTGATCTGATATGCCTCTTTGGGGTTTGAACATCGACACACATGAACAAAAAAAAACTGGGCAATCCAGATCATACCACTGTAAAATGAAAAATATTAATATTTTTTTATAATATATATAATAAAAAAAAAATTATACGAACCAAATTTACAAAGGAAATATAATTATCCGCAAAAAAATAAAAAATAATCCGCAGCTTTGTAAATTTGTTCTTTTATTCAATTTTTGGCGAACTCCAAAGAGAGCTCAAGGAGGCCAAACTATTAAAACATCTACGTATTCAATTTGTTAATATTGCACCTACAGTTTGTCAGGGATAATTATGCTTTCTACGTTTATTTCAATATTAGTTTTGTTATTGTGGGTGGTTTATATGAATTAATCTTGAGTGAAACAATTTGTCAGGGATAATTATGCTTTCTACGTTTATTTCAATATTAGTTTTGTTATTGTGGGTGGTTTATATGAATTAATCTTGAGTGAAATTTTAGTATTTAAAATGTATATTATTAGTTATGGTTAACATAGTATTTTAGTAATTAATTTGTTTAATTAATTACTATTAATTTAGTATGTTTTAATACAATTTATAATATTTAATTTTTAAAAAATAAATAAATAACTTATTTTTTAAATATTTGATTATATAATTTTAAGATATTAGTGCAATTTTTGCTCAATATAATGTCATGTTGATAATTGGCTCACATATTTTATGTCATAATTAATAGATATTGTTGAAATATTTTTAGATGTTTATGTAGTGATTTTTTATTTTTAATTTTTGTAAGAAAACAATCCAAAAATAACATCCTTAAAAATAGCTTATACTTAGGGAAATAGTATATATTAGTCTGAAGTATGCTTTAAAGCTAAGAGTTATCTACCTTTTACATAATAAAACATGTTAATAGCCCAAGACCCAATGACATCTAGTAGGGGTGAACATTTACCCCTATATGGACCACATTCAATCACTAGTTGTCCCCACTACCAGTTTGACAAGTGAGTTATGATACATTTTCCCACTATTTAAAAAGATAAGTAACATATTTATCTTGAGTTACTTCCCACCATATTGTAATCAAGTTTTTGCATAAAAATGGATAGGGGTAAAATGTAAATAAATATACTTACCAAAAGTTACTTCCCACCATTATTTATGTTTTCCTCATCACTTATGTAGGAGTAAAATTGTAAATGTGTAGATTTACTAATTGTTACTACCCACAAAAATTTATGTATGACCTTGTGCTTAAGCAAGCAATTAATTTATCCATTTCACATTTCAATTTATTAGTTCCTACTAAGAAAAACTCTAAAATTCGATTTTCCTATTAACCAATATAAATTATCATTTTTATATAGTTTTTCTTTAATATAATTTCGAACTTGAATAAAAAAGCTAAATTAGAGTGCTGGTTACGAAAGGGATCCTTATTATATAAAGATTCAATGCGTGAGGGTCACTGTAAGGCAGACATCCCAATAACCTATGTGAAGGGAAAAGGACTTATATGTTGTATTATGCATAGTTCATTGGGAAAACATCGAAGTAGGCTTGAAAATACTGGAGCTAGTGTACATGTAGGGAAAGAAAATGCCATACAATCATTATTAGGTTGAAAACATTAAATAACACTATATTGGAAAGGACATGATATGATCATGTAATAAAGGATCATTGGAAATTATGTGATGGAAGGTTGAAAAATATGGCATTGTTCCAAAGAAACATGATGGCAAACCAAAGGTTTCCATAATGAAAACTTTCAACCATCATATATTTTGAGAACATCACACGTGGAAAAAATGATATATGCCAAACTACAAGGGAATGTTCAAGAATATAATGAGAGCATAATTTATGATACTCCAAGGATATGTTGAGGATAATTGGAAATAAAGATGGCTAAAGAAAAAGCAACAATATAAAGAAACCACATGATTGAAAATAAGAATATTTGAGCAATGTAGTAGCACCAGACACATGGCTATTCATTACATTGAAAGTAGCCCAAGGTAAAATTCACACATACATACAAAAGACATTCTGAGTATGCACAAGATACCTACAAAGGACTATGGAAGACTAAGCGATCTTAAGGATGATATTTCACGGCTATAATTATTTTTTTTTAATTAAAATTTGTGATATTTCCTCCTTATTTCATTAAAGTGTATTTGTCTTGATGTTTAATCAATGGTTGTGTGTACTTGCAGGTTTCATGTTGCAAAATAGTATCTTGTTGTACATCCTCGATGCTTAATCTTAGACAACAAGGGCATCAAGGGCATGGTGAAGCCATTATCAAGTTTTTTAAAAGCACTAGTTATTTTACAAAAGAACATGTCAAAGTTCATTGAATCTCCTTTAACCAAATTGTAAATAAGAGGAAAAAAGAATGGAGAATGGTATCGAGTTGAAGTATACACAACTAGGGTTTTGACTAACAGGAAAATTGGCTCCATGTAATGGCCCAAGGCATTGTGTTAACCTCGATGTTAGGTGTAGTATCAAGAAAATAGTCATTCAATACATAAAGTGAACATCACAACTTTGTCTTGTGACTTGTAAATAGCATTGGAAACGAGTACTCTAGGGTTTCTGAGAATCTTCTTTATTTTCCTCACAAATTCTCTTCTATTAATATGTAAATATTTTTCATCATGATGCTAACATCAGAGCAAATATTGGTTGAGCATGTAATAGTCAATGGACATGAAACATGAGTAAGAAAGGTCAAGGGTCATGAGGGTAGATGAAAGGCCATGGGAGAAGGTGAAATATCACCATCGTCAACTCTATAAATATACCCTCATGCCTCATTTAAAGTGGGCTTTAGCACTTGAGCTAGGACTAGCATTACATAGTTGATTTGTGCTTAAGGATCCAGAGGCACTGAACTCTTGGCAACTAGTAGGGTGATTTGTGGTGAGGCTAAGGTTTTTCTTTGGATAATTGTATGAATAGCCCATGTCCCACTATTGGGCCTTGATAGACTGTAGAATTTCTTGCAAATTATCTACAAATCTACCTCTGAGATCTATGTAGAAAATCTAACTATAGATTAACTCGATAACGTAATATACCAAATAAAAATACTATAAACTACTTCTACTATCAAACTTGCGGAAGCTTAAAGATCGAGCTGAATAAGAGCTAAACACATATAACCATAAGAAGAAGAATCAATGCACATGAAACGTAGAAAATACTCAAGGGAAAGCCTCAGCTAAAAACCCCACTATCCGTATTATCATACAAGGTGGAAATACATCAGAATTACACAAAGCCTTAGCTCTCATAGCTAGCCAGCTCTCAATACAATCCTCCTGGATGCTCACAGGCAAACAAGGCTTCTCATAAACCTTCTCCTCTGCCCTCCAAGCCTCCTATTTCCTTGCGCAGTTTCTCTTGGGTGATCCTGCTGTTACCAAGTGTAATACTGATCACTCACTCTGATCTCACACCCTCTAAAACTGTGCAATCCTCAAGGAACCTCTGCCTTGACTGCATGGATGAGTTTCCTTTATAGGAAAACACATGCAAATGATAGTAACTTGTCCTTGATATATAGCTCAACTGGGTCTTTCTCTTAATAGACATGCATGAGTTATGCATGAGAGAATCTTCAGTTATCTAGAGTACACTAGTTTGATGCATGCATGCATTAACTGACTGAACTCACAATTAGTTCCTCAAACTATTTGGAACTAATTTAACTGGACATAACTCAGTTAACTGAGCTAACTAATTACAACTCAAATATAACTCAATCTTATCTCCTTAATTAAGGGATAATCTCCTTAATTTAAGGGATAACGGTTGCATGACTTCACAAAGACTTCTAGCTTGAATTTATCCAACTAATTAACTCAAGATGAATTAATTAATTATTTTTCAAGCAGTTGTGAGACTAAATTTGAATTTTAATTCTCAATTTTAATTCAAGGACAAATTAAAATTGGAATATTCTGGATTCTATTTTTATCATTTCTTGTCGCTATTTTCAACACTCCCTCTCAACAAGAAAGGAATTCAACTCGATCCCGATCCTGAACCTTTGGAATGTTCCGCATGCAACACTTCTCTCTAGTGTTATTGCTCCAACAACTCCAGAAACAAAAAAACATCCAACCTGAATAGGAATGATGCATCTATCATCAAAGTCTCTGACTTCTATTGCCTCTGTCGACTGAAAACTCTGCGCTTGTATTGACTCTGCCTTTCTACACGGTTGTCAATCCTTCTTTGTGCTCTTCAGTATCTAACTACTCTAGCCTTTGTCACTTTGATCTGCAACTGCATTGATCCCACTGATTCCTCCCACTAGTATTTACTTTGGGCTCCCATAGCAAGGTACAATCCATGAGATAAAACCTCTTAATAGACCCTGCCCAATTTCAGCCTTCTTGGGACTATCACTTCACATCACCCCACCTCACACCTAGAGGTATGGCTGCATGTGATCCCTCTGCCCACCTAGCTCGAAATTTCCCCCTACTATAGGTCTCCGGATGAATGGATGCCTCAACTTGGTCTCCCCTCAACTTCTCTAGTTGTGGCTGCCCCACAACTTCCTGAAGCTGCTTCACCAATTGTGGTTCCTCCACAACTGTCTGAGACTTCTTCTGCGGATACATGTTGAGAGGTTATTTACTCTCCCTTTAAACCACCAAGTCTCTAACATTTTCCTTGCTCCTCAAGGCTTTGCATGTATCTTGAACCTCAAGAGCATACAGATTCTTAACTCCTGAACCGATATGTTTCACCTATCTCATGGTGATGTGTCTAAGTAAAACCTTTCCCTTACTAAAGACAACATCGTAGCCTTTGTCCTCCAACATCGCGATCGATACCAAATTCTTCTTCAGTCTAGGCACATACTTCACATCTGTCAAGGAGATAAGAGCTCCATGTTCCCTCTGAAAAGAAACTGTGCCCACTCCTGAAACACTATACCTTTCATCATCACCCAACTCTATGAGCATCTTGAGGTATTTCTCCTCCAAGGTACTGGATAAAATTTTATCGCCGATCATGTGGAATGAGGCTCCACTATCAAGATACCAACCACAACCCATCATAAATGACACCATGCATGCGATGAGAGTGAACTCCATCTCAAACTGAGAGGCTAATGCCTCACCTTCTGATCCTTCCAAGGATCCCTTATTGGAATTATTTGATGGGAAATTAGTCGCATAGTGACCCATCTCGTGCAATTAAAGCATCTCACTTTAGATTTGTCACCCTTCTTCCCTCCATGAGAAAAACTCGATTCGGAGTGGGACACCTTCCACTTCCCTTTCCTTGCCTTACTTGCTAAGGCCAAATTTTCTTCATCATCATCCTTGGACGAAGAACCATCTCGAGTGCTCCTCCCGATCTCCTCCTACATGAGATCCGACCACAATCGTTCCCGATCCGACAGTTTCTCTTCCATTCACAGACTCCTGGTAACTATTCCAGCACTTTGGAAGGCCGAGGAGAGCGAGGCTTACCATATCATCATCGAAAATAGTTATTCCCACACTACCAAGTTCATCTCTGTAGGTGGTGAGCTTTCTCAGATATGTGGAAATAATATTGTTGATCTCCATCTTGATTCTTCGAAGCTTGTCCTTGAGCGCCAATTTCCTCTGGTCGCTACTGTTCTGGTAGAGGTCCTTCAATGTCTTCCACATTGAATATGGAGTATCCTTCCCATGGAGACTCAAGACAATATGGTATTGAACTCCCTCAAGGATGATCTGTCTTGCCCTTGCCACACACTTCTTCCACTCAGCCAATTCTTGTGCATTAGTTGAAGCTGGTTTTTGGATTTGTTGATCAATGAAATCCTTCAAACCATTATCTTCTAATACAACCTCCATGAGATCTTTCCTTGCTATGTAATTCGAGCTGCCATCCAGGGCATACTCGAGTCTCAAGCCATAGAACGCCATTGACCAACCTAAAGTATGAGATGAATTTGATTTGTACCTGCAACCTCGAACTTCAAACTTCAAATTATCTTTTCCGTATACTGTTCACCACTCTGATACCATGTAGAATTTCCTGCAAATTCTCTACAAATCTACCTCTGAGATCTATGTAGAAAATTTGACTGTAGATTAACTTGATAATGCAATATACCAAAGCAAAATACTATAATATACTTCTAGTATCAAACTTGTGGAAGCTTAAAGATCGGCCTGAATCAGAGCTGAACACATACAACCATAAGAAGATGAATAAATGCACACGAAACACAAAAAATACTTAGGGGAAAGCCTCAGCTAAAAACCCCACTATTTGTATTATCATACAAGGTGTAAATACATCAGAATTACATAAAGCCTTACTCTCATAGCTAGCCAGCTCTCAGTACAATACTCCTAGATGCTCAAAGGCAAATGAGGCTTCTCGCAAACCTTCTCCTCTACCCTCCAATCCTCTTATTTCCTTGCATAGTTTCTCCTGGGTGATCTTGTTGTTACCAAGTGTAACACTCATCACTAACACTGATCTCACACCCTGTAAAATTACGCAGTCCTCAAGGGACCTCTGCCTTAACTGCATGGATGAGTTTCCTTTATAGGAAAACACATGCAACTAATAGTAACATGTCCTTGATATTTAGCTCAACTGGGTCTTTCTCTAAATAGAAATGCATGAGTTATTCATGAGAGAATCTTTAGTTATCTGGAGTACACTAGTTTGATGCATGCATGCATTAACTGACTGAACTCACAATTAGTTCCTCAAACTGTTTGGAACTAATTAACTGGACATAACTCAGTTAAGTGAGCTAACTAATTACAACTCACATAACTCAATCTTATCTCCTTAATTAAGGGATAATCTCCTTAATTTAAGGGATAATTGTTACATGACTTCACAAAGACTTCTAGCTTGAATTTATCCAAATAATTAACTCAAAATGAATTAATTAATTATTTTTCACGTAGCTGGTGAGACTAAATTCGAATTATAATTCTCAATTTTAATTCAAGGAAAAATTTAAATTGGAATATTCTGGATTCTATTTTTATCATTTCTTGTTGCTATTTTCAATGTAGACTTGTGGAATATGTACTTGAATATGTAGCATGGATAATGGGAAGCTCTTCATTTTCAACATGGATTCCTATGCATCTATATGGTGGTTGTATTAGCTTTCCTATATTTCCATTGTGTTTCTATGTTTGCTTTCATGTCGAAAATATGTTAATGAACTCATTCTTAGCTCATAGCTTATATGTTCACTTTGAATCTCTATTTTCTCATTTCATGCAATGTCGGTAACTTATTGTGAACTAATTTGCAATTAACCTCTGGCACATTCCTATTCATGTATCTTAGAGATGGTTCTAGATTAATAATCCTTCTTGTGGCATGATTATTGTTTTTGTTTTATTGTTATATCCTTTTATCACATTTTGTAGGTTATCAATCATTGGTTGACCTCATTCCCATTGTCTAGACATTTCTTTCTAGCTTTTTTTTTAACCTCTCCACATTCAACAATGAGGAGAGAAACTTACATGATGGTAGACAGGGCTTACATATCATATGGGGATCCTATCCAAAATGGTATGAGGTCTAATTGGGACTTCACATTGGGGAGAACCCCTCACTGCTGGCCGGACATTATCCCCGACCAACAAATTTTTGGCGCTAGAAGGAGGGCAGATGATGAGCTGATCCTTTGGAGTTTGTTTTATTTTCTAATTTGTGTATCGCTCTTTCCAAAATCCTTCTTCTCGGTTGTTTTTCTAAACAAGAAATCATTTCAGTCCCTAAGAAGATAGTTAATCTCTTTCAAAAAGTAAGTTTGAGGGTGAGGGTGAAATCTCTTCATTTGAGCATGCCATTCAATTTAGTCAAAGTTGTATCTCTAACAATGTGTTTCTTGACAATATTGTTTGTGGCTATTTCACTCTTACTTTGCAAGGTTGCATGAAATCATGGTGTGAGACCTTACCACCCGCATCTATCCATTATTTTATACAGTTCATTGATGAGTTTATGTCTTCTTTCCAAGAGTCTAATTGTGAGGATCTATTTAAGGAAATTTATGAATTCAGAATGAGACTAGATGAATGAGTGGATGATTTTTTCAAGGGGACTCTTAACATTTGTTATAGAATTATTGAGAAAGGCGAGGATTAATATCATCTAATGGTATCATCTAATGAGGGAATTTCCTCATCTAATCAACCTTTTTGAAAGGGAATCTAAATTTGAATTGAACGTTGACAACCAATCATTAGAGGGTTCTAGTATTATGATCCCTAATTACATTATGCCAAAATTTTCTTTAGGCATAAGTCAAAGAAAACCTCATATTATAGAGGAGGAAATGGCCCCCTTTGATCTCCCTTATCCTATGTCATATTCACTTACAAATGAAATTGATTCTTGTCCTAATATGCATATCTCTTAGTATTGTTGATGAAGAAGGCAATGAGAATACATTTCTTGAAAAAAAGTGGAGTCTTGATTTAGAAGTTGCATCAAACTTTGCTAAAGTTGAGCAATCCCAATTTGATAATCTCATCAGTAACTTATCCTTTGACTGTTATGTTGATGAATCTCAAACTAATGATACTTGTCTTTCATCTTTCCATGATATTATCTTACCTTCGCCTCCTATCATGACTAAAAATATGTACTGGGTGACAAAGGAGGTTCAATTGAGTCCCTAAAGTATAAATTACATTCTTATCCATTGTTTCCTTAAGCTGCCACTATTATGTACGATTTGAGTCTTGAACTAGATTTGGTTGGAATTAATGTCCCTTCCCCTGAGTATTTTCATCTTTGTACCCTAATTTATTTGATATGTTTTCTACAATAGTGATTTCTCTAAATCCTTTAGATCTTTATCCCACTGGTTTAAATTGCAATAAGGTGTCTGATGGTGTTTCCTCACAGTCAGAAGATGAAAAAATCGAATCCCTTGTTCAAAATATTTTTGATTTGCAATCTTTATCAGGTGAAGAGGAAGGTTCTATATATGAAAAGTTTCAAGAGATTCTTCCAATCAATTCATATTCATTCTTAATCCTTGAAGAGTCTCATGTGTCATATACCCAGTATGATCAAATGGAGGGATTTTCTAACTACCATCATCTCAATAATGTCTTCATTGATATTGTTGATGTTAGTTGTTCGTATTCATCTATTGATCTTATAAAGCCACATAAATTTGATGATTAAGCTTTTGAATGTTTAGGGGCTTGTCAATAAGTTGAGGCACTTCAGATTCTGATAATGATTAAATCAAGTTCTCATGATATTGATGAGGTCCCTAGACTAGCTCATATTAGGGTTTCCCCACAGGACCCTCCTTTAAGAACCATCATGCTAGATGAAATCTCATTTATCAAAGATCCTAATCCAAGTGATGTTTCTCTGAGAGAATTGTTTCAATTTCTATCAACCACTATGTACCCCTCCTTCTACTCTGATCTATTTGCGAGAGAGAGTACACCAAAAATTGTTTCAAATCCTTTAGATTCTTGCCTAGCTAATGAATATTGTGATTAGGTACAAGTTAGTGCTATCTTACCTTTGGAAGAGGAAAAGAATAAGAATTTGACCCATTTCTCTTATGATTGGAAAACCAATGTATGTGAGGGAAGGAGTCACATGACTCATCCATTTCATGAAACTCATCTGGTTGATTCATCTCCATCTTGCAAAACTGAAGAACCTTATCTATTGAACAACCATTCTATCAATGTTGTAACATCTGATCAAACCATTGATATAGTCAATTTTGATTTTTATGTCACAACTGATGGTGGATGTATGCATTCGTCTATCAATCTTACAAAGCCAATGATATTAAATGATCTATCATCTGAAGGTTTATAAGTTTTCCAGGATGGTGAGGAAATTTAGCTCTTGCTAATGGTTATGCCAGGTTCTCACATTCTTGAAAGAATACCTAAACATGATCAAATTAGTATTTTCACGCTAGATTCTTCTCATATCATAGTTGCACCGAATGTATACCCATATTTTAAATACTTTCAAGGTTTTCAAGTTGATCATTTTCAATATCATAATATGGTTGCTGACTAGCTGGAAGAGTCTTATCTAGCTAATTCTTCTGCAAGCAAGTGACTTCTCATCTCACTTATGAATGATTTAGGGTTAGACATGAATAACCACATACCATGGAGAAATGTCTAGGTTTTTCAAGTTTATCATTTTGTTTACTAGGATAGGTTTGTGACTTAGTTGGAATAGTCATTTATGGCACACTTTTCTATCAACATGTGTGACCTTCTTACTTTTGAGCATGTTTTACAAGAAAGATTTTTTTTTGAACAATTCTTTATACTGGTTCTAATCATTCACACCTTTGCTTTTGCAGGAAAGCAAGTGACGCGATGGCTGCATCATAAATTTAACTTTAGATGACTTGATCCCCTCTATAATTAAATTAGGGTTTTAGGTTTAGCATATTTAGGGTTTAATTATTAGGGTTTTAGGTTTAGGCTAGTTAGGGTTTAGATATTATTTTGTTGAATTTTATTTATTGAGATAGTTAGTTTGTTGCATGAAATTATGCATTTGTTTTGATTTCATCTGCTTGCAATGCTCTTAACTGCATCACATTTACGAATTTCCTACATAAGAATGACGTGGGCCTTTAGTTGCAAATACTACTAATGTTTCTTGCATGACATTTTATTTTTATTTCATTACAGGTAACTTTTTTTGTCTACATTACATCATACATTCATTCTACATTTAGCATTATCTTCTCCTTGCACTACTTTTTTTCACTACTTACCTAGCATTTCTAACCATGTATGTCATGAAGATCTTCCCTTATTTCTTGTTTGTACATGCACAAACCCTAGAAGGACCTATTTCACCTCATTGCACATGTTTAAACCCTAGGAAATCTTCTCTAGTCACCTTACCCTAAGAATGAAACCCTAATCGATTGGTTGCATTTGGCTATGATATCTACTCCAAGAGGTAGGTTCTCATAGATCTAGTTATCAAAATTACATCTGGAACATCCTTCCTATGATTTTGACCTATTAATGATGAAAATATGAATAGGTTCTCATGGAGAACCCTAACTATTTCATAAGATCTATATCTACAGCCTGATCTGTGAGTCTTACAAGACCCTCCATATTGTTGGCATTATGATACAGGTGTTTTCCTTTATGGAAACTCACTCAGATGACAGATCACAGTACTACAGGTTAACAACACAGAGTTATAGATCAGATTACACAAAATGAAGAAAGAGAGGTATACACAGGTTCACCATTGACCAAGCCGCATATACATGCAGGTTCACTGTATACAAGTTGCGCATACGTATACACGCACTTTCAAAAAAGGAAAAGCGCGTATACCTTGGAAAACTAAGTGTTTGGTCCGAAGTATTTGGTCCATGGTATTTTGATCCATGGTATTGGCCCAAGGTATCTGGTTTGAGGTATTGACCCTAGGTATTTGGTCCTAAGTGGTTTTGGTCCATGGTATTGAGAAAGGCCTACAAGCTATAAAAGGAGGAGAAGATCATTAGGCTAGGGTGTGCAGGTATCAAATATCTGATGAAGTGTGAGATCTAATATGCAAGTTATTAGATTATGGTGTTGTGCTTGATCTGAACCAAGGATGAACCTTAGCGTTTGATGAAGGATATGATCTAATGATGTATCAGGATCTTAAGGCCTGAAGTGAATTATCTTTATGTGGTTTGATCATGTATCTGAATAACTGGCACATGTTGTAGTCTGTAAATAGGATGATTTGGGTATGACTGAAGTCTGGAATAGTTGTTATGTTTAAATCATCATTTACAGATCTGTATGTAGGTTCACCTTAGAAAAGGACCGTATACATGCTAGTTCTGCATATCAAAACAACGTATACATCATAATATTGATTTGCAGGTCTGTATGCTGGTTCGCTTTGAGGAAAGTGCGTATGCACGCGGGTTCAACAAATGGAAGTAGTGTATACCTTAGAAAATATGTTTTAGTTTCTTCTGTTTGTTGTTGCAGTGTTCTGGGTTCTGGTTACTATTTTCTGGTGACAACATTCTGAATGATTAGATTGATGGAGTGATTGATTGATTTGGTTGTGGTTGGTTCAAAAGGATATTGGTTGATGAAGATATATTTGATGATTGAATGATGTTGTTGATGGATCCAGTCTGAAAATTTATGAAACGTGGTCCCTGAAAGAAAAGAGAAGGTTGTAGCCTTCTGTAGGTCAGCACCTACATACTAGTAAACATTTCAGCTAGTACAAGAGCTAGGGAGTTGTAGCTCCCTTCCAATAGAAGCTGGAGAATGAGAGAAGGTTGTAGCCTTCGGCAGGTATAAGCCTATGTATTGGTATAAGACTGCACCGGTGCAAAAATTGTAAACAGAATTTTCTTATTATTAAAAGAAGAGAGAGACGATTGCAACAGGTGGTTTTCACCCACATTGGGTTTCCACCTTATATCTTGGTGTTCAAGTGTGTTGCTTATGTGTGATGCTTTATTCTGCTTTACTGAACTATCTAATGAATTCCTGATATACTGGTTAAAGTTCAATGCATGATAATTTGGGTAAATCAAAAGATCTCTGCATATACGCTGGTTGCATTAAGTACAGTTTGCATATACACACTAGCTCACTAAAGTTGAAGTAGCATATACAAATTAGTTTTTAAAATTAAATTACTGATCTGATAATACTAATTCACCCCCCCTCTCAGTATTATTTCCAACAATTGGTATCAGAGTAGGTCCTTTAGAAGAAGCTTGATTGCTTGAAGGAAGATCCATCATCATGAGTAATCAAGAAAGTGGGGGATCCATCAGACTACCAATCTTTGATGGGAGCAACTTTGTTTATTGGATGGTAAGAACTACAATATATCTTCAATCTCTTGGAACAGAGGTCTGGGAAATAGTGGAAGGAGGATATACATTTCCATCATCAATTCCTACAGATATAGCAGGTAAAAAGCAATATGAAACCAATGCCAAGGCTGTCAATGCATTATTGGGAAGTCTGTCACAATCAAATTTTTTCAAGGTTACGCAGCTCAAATTAGCCAAAGAAATATGGGAAAAAATCATTCTAAGCTATGAAGGAGACTCTCAGGTAAAACGTGCTAAACTGAAAACTCTCAAAATTCAATATGAAACTCTCAAGATGCACAATGATGAAAGTATAGCTAGTTACTTCTTATGGATAGATGGGATTGTTAATTGCATGAAGAATCTGGGTGAAGAGATAAAGGAAGTTACCTTAGTTGAAATTTTTTTAAGATCCTTATCTACTAAATTTGAATCAAAATTATCTGCCATAGAAGAAAAGCAAGATCTACATACTATTACTATGACACAGCTTCACGGAATCTTAGTTGCCTTTGAGATGAGAAAAGGAGGTCCATCAAATATGAGAGAAGCTGCATTTAAAGCTTCAATAAGAGGAAAAGAAGAACTCAATGAATCAGGACATATTTCAGAAGAAGAAGAGGAAGCAAACTTTTCCTAGAAGCTTCAATGGAGTTCCGGAAGATTTAGAGGTAAACTACCTTTCAAATGTTTTGTCTGTGGTAGAGTCAGTCATTATGCTACCAAATGTCAGTCATTATGCTGCCAAATGTCCTCATAGAGATAAATATGATAAAGAGAAGGGATCTGCAAAATGGAATAGAAAACAAAGTGTAAGTAAAAACAGCTATTATACTCATGAAGATACTGATGGTTTATCAAATAGTGATGAAGATGAAAATAGTAATGACTATAGACTTCTAATGGCTTATGAAGATGATGATTTCTTGGATGCTTTAGATGAAGATGACCTTTATGAAGAAATCTCTAAACTCAAAATCTATTTAGAAGAAAAGAATATGATTATAGATACCTTGACATACCAACTTGTTGAAGGAGAGAATCATAATGAAAAGCTAGAATGTGAAATTGTGGGTCTAAGAAAGGATCTTGAGAAAACAAAAGCTCTCAATCTTAGATTTGCTAAAGGATCAAAAACCTTAAATGAAATTATCAAAGTGTAGCGCTCTCCTTTGATAAAGACAGGTCTT
>APFE030880369.1:33525-67150 GCA_000404065.3 Pinus taeda
AAAATTCCTTCTAGAAACCTCTAGAATTAACCCAAAGTGAGTTTTTTAAGATAAAAATTGCGCCTTTTGACTTTTACAGGGGTACGCACCCTCCCCTTTACATACAGAGCGTATAAGTACGCAGGTACTCTGAACAAAAGGTGCGGGCCTGCATGCAAAAGTGAGAGAAAGTGCGGAACCAGAGTTACGTTGCTTTTTGATGTCTTTCTCTTATTTCCAAAGCTTGTTTTGAAGAGCTGAGGTCTGAGACTTGCTTAGGAGGCTGGTATAGGTGATGATAGACCCATACTGACTACAAATAATCAAGGTGACGATATTTTTGTATAACAAGGGGAATTTACCTCGGATGAATTCTTTGACTTTTGTGAACAACATGGAATAAAAAGGCAGTTCTCCACAGCAAGGACTCCTCAACAAAATGAAGTGCTAGAAAGGATGAACAGAACTATTCAACAAATGGCTCATGCTATGCTAGATGAATATGGAACTCCTGCAACCTTCTGGGGTGAAGCCGCATTCGTCATCGTCACTATTCTCAACCAAGCAATTGTTCAGGTAAATAGCACTCAAACTCCACATGAACTTTGGTATGGCAAGACTCCTATTGTAAATTACTTCAAAGTTTTTGGAAGCAAATGTTACATCAAAAGGACTGATGAAAAACTTGGTAAGTTTGAACCCAGAGCAGATGAAGGTACTCTTCTTGGCTACTCTTCCCGAAGTAAAGGATATAAATTTTGCAATAAAATACTTGGTAAAATTATTAAAAGTATTGATGTTGTGGTTGATGAAGCATGCAAAATCCAAAACAGATAAAAACTGAAGATTATGACAATGAAGAATATGAGGATCATTTTCCCACATCAAATCACATTGATTCTGAAGAAGAAACCAATGAAGCACCAGAATAAGAGATAATGATAGAAGAAAAGACTTTGTCCAGGTATGTTTAGAAAAATCATCCAGAAACTCAAATTTTAGGAGAAAAAGGGGCAGATGTGCAGACTAGAAAAACCATTGTCGAAGCTTCAAGCTATCTAGCATTACTATCCTCCACTGAACCTCAAAATGTAAATGAAGCATGCAGAGATGAATGTTGGGTCAAGGCCATGAATGAAGAACTTGAGCAAATTGAAAAGAATAATACTTGGGAATTAGTTCCTAGACTTCATGATAAGAATATGATAGGAACTAAATGGATATTCAAAAACAAGCTGAACGAAAATGGAGAAGTTATTATAAACAAGGCCATACTTGTTTGTAAAGGATATGGTCAACAAGAAGGTATAGATTTTGAAGAAACTTTTGCACCTGTTGCCAGACTTGAAGCCATAAGAATGTTTCTCTCTCTTTCTAGTTTTCAGAAATTCAAAGTATACCAAATGGATGTAAAATCTACCTTTCTTAATGGAGAATTAGAAGAACAAGTCTATATTGAACAACCAGAAGGATTCATTCTTGGAAATGATGCAAAAATTGTATGCCAACTCAAAAAATCTCTCTATGGTCTAAAACAGGCTCCAAGGGAATGGTATTACCATCTTGACAAATATCTCCACCAACAAGGTTTTTCAAAGGGGTCAACAGATAACAATATATATACAAAGATGGACACTCGTAAATTGCTAATAATTTTTGTGTATGTTGATGATATGATTTTTGGTAGAAATGAAGAATCCATGAGTCAAAATTTTGCTTCAGCAATGCAACAAGAATTTGAAATGTCTTTGCTTGGTGAGATTACCTATTTTCTTGGTTTACAAGTTCAACAAAATAAAGATGGTATTTTTCTCTCACAAACCAAATATCTCAAACAGATCCTGAAAAAGTATGCCATGGAAGATTCTAAACCAATATGTACCCCAATGATAACAGGATGCAGTCTTAGCTCAAATGATGAATCAACAGAAGTACATCAACCAAATTACAGATCCATGATTGGCAATCTGCTTTATCTAATAGGTACATGACTGGACATCATGCATGCAGTAGGAATAGTAGGAAGATTCCAAGCAAATCCAAAGGAATCACACCTTCAGGAAGTCAAAAGGATTTTCAAATATCTTTAAGGAACACAAAACTTTGGTTTATGGTATCCTAGAGATATAGATCTTACACTTCATGCATATACAGATGCAGATTGGGCAGGAAGTGTTGATGACAGAAAAAGCACTAGTGGTGGTGCATTCTATATGGGTTCTAGGTTAGTGTCTTGGTTCCTCAAGAAACAAAGTTCAATTGCATTATCTACAGCTGAAGAATAATACGTGGCTACTGCATCTTGCTGCACACAATTATTTTGGATGATGCAAACCTTGCAAGATATTCAGATCACATGTACTCCACCCATCTCCATTCTATGTGATAATACAAGTGCCATCAATATTTCAAAGAATCCAGTCATGCACTCCAAGACCAAGAATATACCCATCAATATCATTTCCTACATGAACAAGTGCTTGAACAAAAGGTCAAATTGGAGTATGTTCCCTCCAAATAATAGGTTGCTGATATATTCACTAAACCACTTCCTAGAGAGACATTTGAATATCTCAAACAAAATCTGGGAGTAATTTCTGCATCATCCTGCTGTTAAATCCTATTTTTCAGAAAAAGGTGGTTATACGTGAGTTTCATGAAGCGTAGTTGCATACATATGCAAGTTTCTATGGGAACAGTCACGTATATGTTGGTTTGAAGAAAACCAGTAGGCTAGACTGAAAAAAAAGGGGTCTGCTATGGTTTTGTCAATTATCCACCTTGTTGGATGATAGTTTCAATTTGCTGATATATTGGGCCTCATAGTGTTGTTGATCACTTGATGTATATCTGCTTGATGATGATGCTCTGATATCTCTTACTGACATATGCAATGATTAGATCTGACAGTGAACAGGTGGAACAGGTTCAGGGGGAGAACATGGTTGATGATATTTTGGGAACTAATGATGGACATATACAGGTTGCTGGTCTGAATGCTGTTGACAGATGCTATTGATGATAGTTGCTGATGACTATCATGATCTTGTTCAAGATATTTGGTCTCTATTATATATTTCATGTATACATTTTAATGTAAAGGTCATGAAAAGACCTAATTTGTAACCCCACTCTGCATGGGATGGATGATGTAATGTTTCTTGTTTTTTTCATGTATAAACAATTGGTATATCCCCACTTAGTTAGGAGATGGATGTATGTATGAGTCATTGGTGATAGGAAGTTCATTGATGATTTATGTATAGAGTCATGTTTTTGCAGACCTTGATATCCCCACTTGGTTGGGAGATTAGCACCCTTTAGCATATCAGAGAATTCAGCATGTACTCAGAGGGAGCATGATCCTTTGCCCTTGATGTCAAAGGGGGAGAGTGACTTGGTGTTGCAATGACTTGGTGTTTCCATCAAGTCTAAAGGAGGAGATTGTTGGCATTATGATACATGTTTTGTCCTTGATGGCAACTCACTCAGATGAGAGATCACAGTACTGCAGGTTAATAGCACAGAGTTACAGATCAGCCTACACAAAATGAAGAAAGAGAGGTATACACAGGTTCACCATTGACCAAGCCACGTATACACGAGGTTCACTGTATACAAGTCGCGTATGCATACACACACACTTTCACAAAAGGAAAAGTGTGTATACCTTGGAAAACGAAGTGTTTGGTCCAAAGTATTTGGTCCATGGTATTTTGATCCATGGCATTGGTCCAAGGTATCTGGTATGAGGTATTGGTATTGGTCCAAGGTATCTGGTCCGAGGTATTGACCCTAGGTATTTGGTCCAAGGTATTGGTCCTAAGTGGTTTTGGTCCATGGTATTGAGAAAGACCTACAAACTATAAAAGGAGGAGAAGATCATTAGGCCCGGGTGTGCAAGTATCGAATATCTAATGAAGTGTGAGATCTAATATGTAGGTTATTGGCTTATGGAGCTATGCTTGATCTGAACCAAGGATGAACCTTAGCGATTGATGAAGGATATGATCTAATGATGTATCAGGATCTTAAGGCCTGAAGTGAATTATCTTTATGTGGTTTGATCATGTATCTGAATAACTGGCGCATGTTGTAGTCTGTAAATATGATGATCTTGGTATGACTGAAGTCTGGAATAGTTGCTATGTTTAAATCATCATTTACAGATCTGTATGCAAGTTCACTTTAGAAAAGGAGCGTATACACGCTGGTTCTGCATATAAAAACAGCGTATACATCATAAATTTGATTTGCATATCTGTACGCTAGTTCACTTTGACGAAAGCACGTATGCACGCAGGTTCGACACATGGAAGTAGCATATACCTTATAAAATCTGTTTTAGTTGCTTTTGTTTGCTGTTGCAGTGTTCTATGTTATGGCTTGGGTTCTGGTTACTGTTTTTTGGTGACAACATTCTGAATGATCAGATTGATGGAGTGATTGGTTGATTCGGTTTTGGTTGGTTCAAAAGGAGATTGGTTGATGCAGATATATTTGATGATTGAATGATGTTGTTGATGGATCTAATCTAAATATTTATGAAATGTGGTCCCTGGAAGAAAAGAGAAGGTTGTAGCCTTCCTTCTGTAGGCCGGCACCTACGTACTAGTAAACATTCTAGCTAGTACAGGAGCTAGGGGGTTGTAGCTCCCTTCCAGTAAAAGTTGGAGAATGAGAGAAGGTTGTAGCCTTCTATAGGTAGAAGCCTGCATACTGGTATAAGACTGCACCAGTACAAAAATTGTAAACATAATTTTCTTATTATTAAAAGAAGAGAGAGACGATTGCAGCAGGTGGTTTTCACCCACATTGGGTTTCCACCTTATATCTTGGTGTTCATGTGTGTTGCTTATGTGTGATGCTTTAATTTGTTTTACTGCACTTTCTAATGAATTCCTAATATACTGGTTAAATTTCAATGCATGATAATTTGGGTAAATCAAAATATCTCTGCATATACACTAGTTGCATTAAGTACAGCTGCGCATACATGCTAGTTCACTAAAGCTGAAGTAGTGTATACAAATCAGTTTTGAAAATTAAATTGTTGATATGATAATACTGATTCAGCCCCCCTCTTAGTATTATTTCCAACACGTATTTCATGGCATGTTTTTATTTCCCACTTGTTAGTTGAAGAGGAGATGTGAAAACATTGTACGAGGGAAAACCTAAGTCATAAAATTATTTTAGCTTCTGAAAATAAAGAACAACCTCCCATTCCTGTAAAATAAGTCAAGACCCCTCATCTGCCTTGACACAATGAATGGCTAATAAATGATGCCACTCCATGAAAAATAAAATCAATCAAATAAAGGGTAAATTATTGAGAAATGTTCCATGTGGAGAGAGGTGATGCAAGCTACTTCGTCTTGGTAATTAACAAGCCTACTGACAAAAACACAATGCTTGTGGTTTCTTAAGTGAGACACCGCTAGGGTACTGAGAAAGACTGCTAGAAGTGGAGCAACACCAAAAACTCATTTTAAAATTTTGTATATAATAAGCCCTTTTTCATGTTCCACGTGTTATCATTGAAGACTTATGTGTGTGAGTTATTGTTTGAGAATGTAAAAAATGATGTTATCTAGTTGGGAAATCGGGGAAGGGCATATTTGTAAAAGATATGGTAATTGAAAGTGGTACCCACAATGTATGTCCAATACTTTGTTGCATCATTCATAAGAATAGATATATTTTATTGATGTAGGCAAAGACAATGGATTGTATGAGTGATTCACCAATTATTGTAGCTGCTACAACACCACCACAAATTTTTCCTTTCACCAAGTTTTGGTGTCCCCCTCTACTTGTCTAGGTCTTGAGGATTACACTTATTACTTTGAATCAATGAAATATTGCATTGACATGGTCCTTATCAAACACTATTGGTGCTTGTGCTCTGGTGATTCATATGAATTTTTCTCCTAGTATATTGATCTTATTAATGCATTAGGGTTTTATGGGATTTGTTTCTTTAATGATGCATTAAGAATCTTACACATCCTCAAGCCTTTATTTTATACAATATGTATTATAATGATGTAAAGGCATCTTATGCTAATGGTTATGGAATCACTTTAGTTGCATTAGGGTTTATGAAGAAATCATCCTTCCCATGCATCCTTAAAACCCTAGATTGTTGTGATTAAAGATCTAACCTTGCTTTGAATTAATATTCACCCTCTAGGATTCATTTTCTTTTTTATGGCACTTGAATTATGTCAGTGAAGAAAGAATTGAATTTAGAAATTATGATGTATATTTTCAGTTGCTCATGAAATTTTAACCAAGATCACAAGACACAAATCTACTCTATTGCTTCGTAGAAACTAATTCACAATCTAATACAAAAATGTTAGACATGCAATAATAAATCACACACATGCAACAAGTATTTTTTCATGAGGAAAGAAAAATGCTAAAAACCCTAGTGGATGCTTGGATTAAACAAGAAGAATAGATATGTACGACAATTTATTAGCTCAACTGGGCTCAACTTACAAGTTGATAACATATCTCTCTGCTCACTGAAAGGCTCTGACCCAGACTTAGTCAAATTTTTCCTCTGCTTGAGCTCATATTTCCTTGTGTTGTTCCTTGAGGAATTAGGCCCCTATTATTTAGGAAATTCCTAAAATTGATTGCAAAATTCCTTTTGGGTGATCCTCTGATTGCATGCAACACCTATACACTCAAGGCTAGTCTATAACTGATTTTACAGAAGAGGAAATGAGCATACATCACGAATCATTATTCCTACGGAAGAGGAAATGAATCGTATGTGATGTTGTGTGTCATCAGCATTAGGTGGTGGTAAAATTTCTGTAATGGCATAATGATGATGAGTGGGAGTGGGTTCTTGTGATACCATTGATTTCCTAGGATCCAACATATCTTCCTCTATGTGAGGCTAGTACTGAATTCAAAGTTATTGAAATGTTTGTAACATAGGACATGTCTTAGAACTATGAGAGTTACTGGTGCAAATATTGCACACAAAACTAGTGCTAAGAAAATAAATCATGTCGGTGTGAATATAATGTATAGTATGAGACGATGATGCCTTCTTGGTGTTGTGAGGTGGGGCATTCTTTGGTGCCAAAAGCCTCTAGATCTTAATATCAACATGACATGTCTCCCTGCTCGAAAATGTGGAAGGTACAAACAATTCCGCATATGGTGTTCCTTAGAGAGGATGTGAAACTGATGGCACGAGAGTATAGTGTGTTTAGTTCATGGAATATGGACCAATAAGCGAAATACAATTAGAATATTTCCCAATTCCTGACATTGATTCACCAGGTTGTTGGGTCTATTGCATAGGGCGCACGTGTGGGGTGATTTTGACAATGAGGACTGAGGCCGCTTTTGTTTTTCTTCTAGATATTGACTTATGGTGGTGGGAGTTAACATGTTTATGGGCGTTTGTTTGCATTTCAGGAGGTATTTTTTCCTCTAATATGCACAAGATGGACCTAGATCCATCATCCCCTACTATTGTGGTGTTATTGAGGGATTGGGCATCTGGCTCAACTAACATTGAATTCTCAACATTTAATTGACGCATGAAATCCAATGTTTTGCGAAATCAAGGAAGGTGTGGGCAACACTGAGTATCATGCTTTCCTGCACAAATGTGCTAACTAAGATACCTGCATCTGAGTATGTTGCTCGAGGTGACGTGTAGGGTAGGGTAATACCTCCTAAATTCCTGCAACGTGTGACATTGGTCTATGAAATGGTTTAGTTCATAGCATAAAGTGCACAAACATTATGGGAATTTTGAGGTCTGAAATGGGAATCCTAAGAAAATTATATAATATTAGTGGAAACAACAAAATAATATTAAATTACATCATCAAATTTTAGAGGGAAAAAAGAAAAAAAATATTTTTCAACTTGTCTTTTCAACTTATCTCCCTATGAGTTTACTCAAATTTCGAGCCAAAACACTCGTTGGATGCAAAATTTGATTTCTAAGCCAAGGAGTACTCATGTTGCATACTTTTGATGGACCCTACTACATGGAAAATGAGAAATACATGAAAAAGGTGATTGCAATCATGTTTTCATGTACTTCTCATTTTTCATGTAGTGGGGTCCATCGAAAGTATGCAAGATAGGTACTCCTTGGATGAGGAGTTACATTTTGCATCCGACGATTACTCCTACTTGAAATTTGAGTAAAACCTTAAGGAGATCAGTTGAAAATATGAGTTGAAAAAGTAGTTTTATTATTTTATTATTTTTAATCTTTTTACTTTTTTACTTCAAAAATGGTCAATCATCCCCCATGGTTGACATCATCATCTTGAATCCTATTGGTTCTTATAAAGTTTATTTTGGTTGTACATTTTTCTTAGGAGGCCCATTTTAGATATCAGAATTCCCCTAACCGAGGTATGTTGGGGTGTCATTGATTTTGGTTATCTCCGCATATGGCAGGTGTTCGGCATCAGATCCCCCGAGCAATGGTTTTGGGGCTTAAAGCCTGTATTTTTGGGTCAATTGTATTGTAAAGACTCCACGAAGTGTGCGGAGCGCAAGGTAAAGAGTCGAGTCAAAGGGTTGTCTGCCCTAAAATAATGTAACTTATTGTAAAGTGTGTTGGCCTATCCATGGTCCGCGGGCCATGGGATTGTATAAAAAGAGCAAGGCTCTAATATGTAAAGTAGCTTTAGTTTTTGAGAAATGATTAAGTGATGATGGAATATTGAGATAACTATGAGTCTGTTAGTTTGAGTCTTGGGTCGTAGGAGTAGATAGAGGCTCTGCAGCTGAGTGCGCCGAGGCCTAGTAGAGTTCACAGCTATGTGTGTAGACCCCTGCAGCTGAGTGCGCAAGGTAGGAGTTGGGATTGTAACTGAAGGAGTAATAATAAATATAAGTTGGTTATGGAATATTGTGTATCTGTGTTTCTATATTTTTGTTTATGCATCTCTTCACAATTGTATAATTGTGCGCATATATGTTTATGTTGAATGGTGAATGGAAGTATTGGTCCCACTTAATTTAAGTCAAGAACTATAGTCCTAAGCACGGTAAGAGTAAAAAGGATCTTTGCTCTCTTCACTTAACCACGCGAAGATAGTTGCGCAGGATAGACAGCTGCGTGGAAGCAGCGCAGCGCACAGATTAAAACCACGAACTTTCTAAGACTCATCAACACATCCCAAGGGTGCAGAAACTTGGTTCCAGCACCCTCCCATGCTACCTCAGGTGAGACCTCAGTTTGTGCACCATGTGACTGTTGTCGAAAGGGCCAGTAGTTTTGGGATTTTTTCGGCTAATTCATGACTAAACCTAAGTTAGGCTCCATCAAGCCAACAAATGGTTTCATTGCCGGGACTAGGATCTACCTAAGGGATGTCTGATGTCGGAATGTTGGAATCCAACAAAGAAAGAAGTTGAAGACTGGTTGATTAACAAGATTCATGAGTTTGTGACATAGGAGAACAAGAATTCACAAATATCCAAGGACCAGTGATTATATCACTACTTGTATACAGAAGTGCACGAAATTTTATTTGCTTCTTTCTTGGTTGAGCTATATGAGTGGATCACAAAGTTAGAAAATAGCCAAGGGAGGTGCAGATTGGATAAACCAATAGTGTGGACTCCAGAGTTAGTGTGTAGACTAGAAGCCTCGGAAGATAAGATCACACGCGCTGTAGATCATTGGCTAGATCAGATTATAGGCAGATTCATCAGTAGATACAACTGTCAGCTACAGTGACGCAGAGCGACAGTTTCTCAAGGGTCCGCGAGGTAAGCACATCAGGTCTTTGAATACTTGGATTAAAATGTTGTTGTGTGAGAAACAGGTTATGCAAGTAAATTAATGTTGGGGACTACGCGAAGTTGAAGATCTTATAGAAACCTAGATAGCAAAGGAATAAAGGATAGTCCTTTGATTTCACCGTGAAGGGAAAGTGTGGAAGAGCTCGCGGCTATTTTGCCGAGGAGTGCAGTAAGTTTGATAAGGGAGGGGATCCCGCAACTGGCACCACCACCTACATCGCCACCCACCTCACCGTTTTCATCGATATCTCCACCCACTCCACCTCCGTGAACGTCACCATTCAGTATGGAAAGCGCAATTAAACTACCAGTGTTCAAGGGGGTAGGAAATGAAGATCCAGATTAGTTATGGTTCGTTTTTCATGTAGTATGGGAAGCGCACGGTGTAGTAGACGATAACATCAAGAAGGAAAATTTGGTGAGCACGCTGCAGGACCACGCACTGACATGGCATACTAAACATTATAATGATCACCCGAACACTGGGATCGCAGAAGTACAAGCCGCACTGAACAAGGAGTTTAGCAGACTGAAATTAGAAATACAGTCGATTATCGAACTTAAGGAAAGTGCGATGATCCCAGGAGAGATCCCCTGGGACTTGGATCAAAGGTCGAAAAGCATGATTCGGGAAACAAATATGATGTCGACCGATGCGTAGCACTGTGCCTGGTTTATAGCATCGTTATCACCACATTTGAGAACAAAATTGTCACAATAGAAGTTGACCACAAAGGCGGAGGCTTTAGAAATGGCAATGAGGCTACATGAGACCCCATTATAGGATCCTGCATTGGGAGTTCGACAGATTCACGTGCGGTTAGACAATTTGTGTTTAGAAATGAAGAGCCTAAAGCAAGAAATAACATCGTGACCCAAAGTGTGCGAAGAACTCTGGTGCGTCAAATGTAAGGGTCAGGGACATGACAAGGACCATTGTCCTGTATTCGCGAATTACTTAGCAATGGGAGGACCTATGCCGCTGAGGCTGGAGGCACAAGCAGGGCCCAACATGGCGCATGCCTTGTGGTGTGCAATATGTCAAATAGGAGGAAAGCATAATACAGACAACTGTCATTTATTACAGAAGTACACGCAGACATCACAAAAACTTTTTTGTAATTTTTGTAGATTAGTAGGACACGACAAGCGCACTTGCTGAAGTTATGAGCTAATGATGGATCGAAACCCTGCATACAGAATGCAGACATAAATGTGAGACATGGACCCGAATGCAGTAGCGTGCGGTGGATTCCAAGGACACAGACGAGGGAGAGGAGGAATGGGACCTAGAAGGTGTCGCAAATAGGTGATCTGTTATAATTGCGGAGGGTCTGGGCACTACGCTCGCGACTGTACCAACTCGACAAGAATATCCTATTCATATTGCTCTCAGTTTGATCATGAAATCATAGATTGTGCTACGTTGATAGCACAAATGCGCGATAAAAGGGTCCTTCAGCCACCACATACCCAAAATGTGTAGATGATAAGATTGGAACCGCACAAGGAAGAACCAACAATGAACATGATGCTTAGAAGTGGAAGCGCGACAATGTTGGATAAGGGGAAACAGCCTGAAGAGGATCATTGTGTCGAAAGGCTCCTACAAAGGAACCCAAATTCAATTTGGAGCACGCGAAGGAAACCTTTATGGAAGCTAAGAAGAGCTTCGTGGAGGCCTCCGGGAAACAACTTGAAGAGGATCACTGGGTTCAAAAGGCTCCTGCAAAGGAACCCGATTTCAATTCGGAGCGCGTGAAGGAAACCTTTATGGAAGCTAATAAGAGCTTCGCGGAGGCCTCCACATCAGGTGGTCAGGATCAAACAGAGGCAGGAATGGATCCTTCTATGCTCACTACCTTTCTGGAGACATGTATGAAATTACCGCGCGACAATAGGGCGGTAAAAGGTTTATATGAACTAATTACTAGGTGCACAGGGTCTGGAGAATTGCGGATGGTCTGAAAAGTAGGAAAGCATGCCTCACACATAGGAAGGGAGATGAGGTTGATTGCGTAGATAGGAGAATATGAGATGGACCAGGTAATTCTAGACTTAGGGTTAGATGCAAATGTACTACCGAAACAGAATTGGGAGCGAATGGGGAAGCCCGCATTGCAGTGGTCTCCCATTCAATTGTGAATGTTGAACTAGTAGGAAATCATACCAATGGGGAGACTACAAGGGGTCACTGTTGATATTGAAGGCACCAGTGCACTGACAGACTTTGAAGTAATTGAGATTGTTGATGATAGCAATCCTTATCCTACGCTGTTAGGCATTGATTAGACTATGGATATGAATGGAATGATTAATTTGAAGAAGTGAAAGATGATTTTTGAGAAGAAGGTGTTGTGCGTGGTCGTACCATTAGACCTCGCTGAAGGCCCGCGATACACTACGCTGGTGCGCGATGAAGACAACGATGACGAGCTCGATTGTATTTATTAGATCATTAGACATGAACAAGATTTAGTGAATCCGATGACTGATGGTAGAATTTCGTGGGAGTGCGATAGCCCCTATACCTCGGATTCAGATGAAGAAATCGAAAGATGGTAGAATTGGTTGCACGAGTTGACAACGCTTAATTGCAATACATTGATAGGATCACTGTGCTGTGTAATTACAGAGGTACGTGACCTGCCGATATATGATGGGTTAACCATGGTGGAGGAATTCTTGAACAAATTTGAAAATGCAGTACTTGAACAACAACAGTTCGATGCATTAAAATGGGCTTTGCGCGCTGCACCCGCAGAATGGTGGGATACAGATCAAGGAAATTTGGAGAGCTGGCACAACTGTAGAAAAATGATGTGCATACACTTTGGAAAACATCAGTTCCTAATAGAATCCAGTTGTAAGAGGCATAATAACTTATGCGCACACTTTTCCTGATGGGTATAGACATATAACAGACCGATTGTTCCAGCGCACATCAGTATCAAGATAGAGAGCCAGAACAAGGCGCGATGGAAGAAAAGAAGGACCGAACTACCAACTGTTAGGAAAGAAGTGTTCACTAAGGTATGTGAAGTCATGAATAAGGGAAAGAAGATATGATGTACAAAATGGGACCTATGCGTCCCAACGGTCAAATGGGTGTCTACGGCAATATGCAAAAACTTGGCCGCGAATTCGATTCTGAGGTTGCAGAATGACACAGGAACTGGTATCCTTGAAAAACCTCCACAGAAACCTTGGTTGTAAAAATGCTGATGAAAGTGACAGCGCGCAAAGACCCGAACGAAGAAACCACAAATTCGCGCAAAGATGAGTATGAACGACTTCAGGAAGCTATTCGGCGAGGGAACAAACAACTTCACGCACTGGAGAGAGATAGCGTATTGCTGAGAACAAAGAGTATGTTGCTGGATGCAGAAGTCACGAAGTTGAGGAATGAACTAAAGGAAGTTTTTCCTGGTAGAAAATGTCAACTGGTACAGTCGGATGCATGCTCACTTCTTGATGAAAGGGAGGACTATCGAAGAGGGTTAGGCAGTCTAATGCCATGACTGGGACTGTGTCACACGCTATGATGAAATCAGGAGAACGTGATACAAGTCGAGGGACGTGTGAAAGAAACTATTTCGTAGATTATCTGAGGGGGCATGATAGAGTTGCACTAGGGTGGTGTGACCACCTGACTAATCAGAGAAGAGACAATCTCACCGCTCTAGAGAGTTGAAAGAGAGCGCAGGACTATAAAACAGTCTGTTTGGAGGCGTATGACAACAAGGGTGCGCACAGAGTCGGTATGTCATAGGGTGCGCACCCGTGCTCTAGGGGGTCTGCTGTTGCCTGGATAGATGGGGAAGTGACTGTTGGTGTCACTGTTCATGACAAGAAGTCTAATTTAAGGTAAAAAGGAGCAGGCAGCGGGTAATTAAGACATGAAGTAAAAGATATATTTGGAACGATCTGCCGCCAATCTCGCATTAATGAGCCACATAAGGGGGGAATGATCAAATTTGAATTCCAACAAGCCTATAAATCATAGATGGGCATCCACCGAGCAACCCTTGGCATCTTGAGAATTCATTTATTACGCTATCAATTGTGTATGGACCTTACGAATTTATAGGCCTTGAGAGCAAGTCTGGTATTTGAGACATTTCCGAAAGAGATGCAAGACTTTCTGAACAACATGATGTCGACAACCGAGGAAGCCATGCCAAACCCGACATCATCGGTGGGGGATGCACCAGAAATTCTAAAATCGCCCCAGACACCAAGGCCCAAAAAGGACCCATAGATAGCAGGACCGGTCCGTAGCTCTTCACGAAACCCACGGTTTGGTAAGTTCTCTATGGAAGATAAGGGAAAAATGGTTAATCTTGAGTCAGATGATGATGAGGAGGATCTCCAAGCCTTCGTAGAAGAGCTCAAACCTAATGTCGAAATGGCAGAAGACATTTAGCTAGTGCGCACTACAGCGAAGCTGCCCAAATATGTCCCTCCGCAGAAAGGCAGAGTAAAAGTCCCTAAATATTTGGATGTCGTTAAGAGCGTACTTAACACCCCATTCCTATCAAAAGTAATTCTGTTTGAAGGATCGGATTTGGGCCGCATGCCCACGATGAAATTTGAAGATGGGGACCTCGCGGATAGCGAGAAGTTCCCACATTTGGAGACTAACTTCCTCATGAAGTAAATCTAGGAGGGGGTAGTTACAGCGCTGTAACCATGGAAATGGCTACGCGGGGTGGAGGAAGTTGGGTTGCTCCACCTACTAGGGATTCCACACTTTCACTGGGCACCAATCACTATATTTGTCATTAGGGAACTACTTTGCTTAGTGTACAATGGGTATTTGTGGCTGGAGGTTCCGATTCCCATCACCGCGGAGATTATTCACAGAATTTCTAGGCTTCCTTATATAGGAAGGTACCCTGTGAAAATAGTTGGAAAAAGCGGAGACTTGGGGCTCGTAGAAGCCATGAAGAAGAAATACAAGTTTGAGAAAAAGCAACGGGGCTATGTTATTACTAGCATTCAAGACAAAGGGGTACACGTAGACACAGAGCTGCTGGCAGGTAAAGTGATGAGAAAATGTCGTGGTAATGAGGTACCAGCAATGGTCATTGTGCTGGCCGAACAATGCGCCGAGGGAGTGTAGTTTAATTGGGCACAGTTCCTTTGCAAGGAGTTCCTGATGAACTGCAAGGAGGCCCAGGAGTAGGGTAAGGCCTTCCACTACACATGACTACTCCTATCCATCCTCTTGGTGGTAGGGGACTTGCCGGAGGATAGTCAGTTCCCTCTGGTTGAGTAAGACTTGCTAGAGGCAACAAAATATGCATTTCTATGGGCAACGAAGGATGTCGTGCGCATCCGCGAGACCAAGATTTTTTGGATCCTGATGGAGGCAAGCATACAAATGTGGATCAAAAAATAGCTACGCCTATGCCCCACGCTATACAAAGGGATCCAGAGTAGAAATGGACCACACTCCCCTCCATCGGAATTGATGACGCTGTTTTTCCAGTGCTTGACTCATGGCCACCTAAATGGCGCACATCAGATTTGATAACACACGATGAGATGACGATTCAAAGACAGAAGGATTCCGCCAAGCTACTAGCACAACAGAGGTGGAACGAGCAGCTCGCTGAGGAGGTTAGGGCCTCCCACGATGCCGTAAAGGTTGCCGCGGAGTAGACCAAGGTAGTAGAAATAGTAGCAACACCACCGAAAACTGGGGCAACCACGACGTAGGATGACAGACGCGCGGACCAGACCACAGGATAGGGGACAACTGACACACTGGAAGGAACACGCATGTCATCAACCCAATTGAAGTGGCTGTATAGTACGGAATAGCCAGGACCCTAGAAGAAGACCAAGGCTTCAAAATTGGATGGGAGCCTATTACCCTAACTGAGGGTGACCTATACGACATCAGAGACACCGTTCTCGAGGTCACAGGGAAGCGTTGCAGGAGGCAATGATGAAGCAATAGAATGTGTTGGGGGTGCTCAGGGTGCAACTGCAGGAACTTCAAGTGCAACGTCCACAAGAGGGAATGGTAGCTGTCTGCCATGCCATGGGAGCATCAGCAATAGAGCATTTGTTGCGGACCAAAAGGGCCAACACTATCGCATTTCCGGAAGGAGCATTAACAACAGAAAGTATGGAGGACAGAGCCGTGGTAGGATGGATGTAGGGACTTGGCCTAAACCTAGTTGCCCTTTCTCGAGAAATATTATATCAGTTACATGATGGCGTGACAACAGAGCTCCGTGCTAGGGAAGGTTGTGCTGTGCAAGTACTTAGTGAGCAGTGCCTCAACATTGAGCAACTGAGTCTACAGTGCGATGAAGCAGTGGTGAAGAATCAGTAGCTGGAACATATCGTCGAGGAAGCATGTCACCGCATCCCAGAACTAGAGATTGTAGCAGATCTGCCAGTAGGAGTGCGGATCCACAAATTGGCTAGTGGATTCCATGAGGAAAAGGAGGAAGCCACTAGGATCCAGCTAGACCTCAATTTGTAGATTTCAGAGCTGTGGCTAAAGGCACATCCATCCACACCCCCGGAAGTTTGGGAACAACGCACTAGCAAGATCCAAAAAGGACTAAAGAAATTGCATAGGCCATGCAGAGCTGTACCAGATTGTTGGAAGAATCCTTTGAGGTCCTCACAGTCTTACAGAAGGATCCCACCATACAACGGTTGGAAACAGAGGCGCGGGAGCTTCAAACACAATATTATAATGTGCGCGGGACGACGAAAATAGTAGTCTTGACCTAGCGGCTCACGAGGCTCCAACATGTGCAGGCATTGAAGGAGAAAGTGGATGTCGCACACTAAAGAGAGGTTGTACTTAAAGATCGTGTGCAAACTTGGATTGATGAGGCCTTCCTCATCACCACTGCCATCGAAGAAAAGCTCACACAGATGAAAGAAGTACACGTGCTCAGACAGGGATTCACACTAGACAGCGAATAGTCAGCTGAGCGAGTTAAGCAGATTCAATAGTCAGCAGAGTAGTGTGCTATAGACCTTTGCGCAATTCAGGAATAGTTGGAAGGGCTTCACACCAAGATCACCACATAGTGACTCGAGGGTGAGCCACGATGTTTGTGTTGGGAGCCTGTTGGGCATCGGATCCCCCGCGCAATGGTTTTGGGGCTTAAAGCTCGTATTTTTTGGGTCAATTGTATTGTAAAGAGTCCACGAAGTGCATGGAGCATGAAGTAAAGAGTCGAGTCAAAGGGTTTTCTGCCCTAAAATAATGTAACTTAATGTAAAGTGTGTCAGCCTATCCATGGTCTGCAGACCATGGGATTCTATAAAGAGAGCAAGGCTCTAAGATGTAAAGTAGCTTTAGTTTTTGAGAAATTATTAAGTGATGATGGAAGATTGAGATAACTCTGAGTCTGTAAGTCCAAGTCTTGGGCTGTAGGAGTAGATAGAGGCTCCACAGCTATGTGCGCGGACCCCTGCAACTGAGTGCGTAGGGTAGGATTTGGGATTGTAACTGAAGAAGTAATAATAAAGATAAGTTGGTTCTGGAATATCGTGTATCTATGTTTCTGTATTTGTTTTTATGCATCTCTTCACAGTTTTATAATTGCGCGCATATATGTTTATGTTGAATGGTGAATGGAAGTATTGGGCCCACTTAATTTAAGTTAAGAACTATAATCCTAAGCACAATAAGAGTAAAAGGGATCTTTGTGCTCTTCAATTAGCCATGCGAAGGTAGTTGCACAGGATAGACAACTATGCGGAAGCAGTGCAATGCGCATATTCGAACCACGAACTTTCCAAGACTCATAAAGACATCCCAAGGGTGTGGAAAACTTGTTCCAACACCTTCCCATACTACCTAGGATGAGACCTCAGTCCGCGCACTGCAGACTGTTGCCAAAAGGGCCGGTAGTTTTGGGATTTGTTTAGGTAATTCATGACTAAACCTGGGTTAGGCCCCATCAAGCCAACAGGCAGAGGTTAGGTGACTAGAAGAAGGTTATGAGCATGAATATTCATCCCTTGTAACATAATGAATTGCTTTAGATCCATCATTTGCCATTGGTGTCGATGGTAGTGATGACCTGTCTAGGGCATGTAACAACTGAATTAGGGTTTGATGAGCCCTAATTGTACTGATCTGAATGTTGAGAGTGATGTGCCTAAATAGACCTGTGACACACGTGCGTGAGGACTAACTATTTTGTCCTCATTGACTGAATGAAGTTGGCCGAGTTAACTGGCCACCTTTCTCTTATAAACCAACTCGTTCACAATTTTTACATATTTTGATTACATTATGCAAATGAGAGAGTGAAGCGATATACTTACCTATGGTAACAATAACTTGTTGTAGTTTGTTGAAGAAATGAGGTGTTTATTTATTTATGTTGGTTGCATGTGATTTCTCCCTCTTTTTTATATATTGTCCTTTGATGATTTTCTTGATGTGTAGGTCCCTGGTGTTGAGGATGATTATGTTGCTATTGATTTGGAGGATATTCTTCTACCCTTGGATCTCCATGCTTGAAACTTGCGGCAACCTATGATTTCTGTTTGGTGGGATAGGCTGCTATAGGATTTCCTACAAGATGTCCTGTAGCTGCTTCTCCCTCAAAAATTTTAATCATATTCCAGTGCTGGGACCTAAGGATGATGAACATGGACAGAGAGGATGTCTAGGGGTGTGTGAATAATGAAAAATAACCTTCAGGTGTTGTTCCCCTTGCTCTCTGTCTCATATTTTTTCTATGTTTTTTTTCTTGAAAACTGTAAAAAAATTACAAAATTGATTTTTTAATGATGAATGCAGGGGTGATCAAGGTGGAGAGTGGTATGGCAATGAGATGGTGATGTAGGAATTTATTTTTTTGACATGGGTAGGTAATTTCTTTGCCATAGGGTTTCTTCCTTTAGGATTCCCAAGCCATTGTAATTCCTACAGGATCATCCTGTAGGTTTTGAGGGGATCCCTTAGGTTTATAGGGAATCTTGTAGAAAACCCAATACCCTTGCAAACTGAGGGAAATGAGTGAAAAAATGAAAGGAATGGTGGAATGGTGAAGGATAATGAATGAAGAAATAAAAATATGAGCCAAATAGGTCACTTTTGATTCTCCATTGTTTCTCTGATCGTCCTCCTGCTGACCTGCAAACAACATTTTCATATTTTTCTTTTATCTCTTTATTTATTTCTTTATTTTTTTAAACAACTAGTCTTCCTCCAAGAGGCTTTCATCCTAGTTTCTTTCCTTGGGCCCCTCAAGAGAGGTTTTCACCTAGAGATATTTCTATTTCTCTCTCTTTTTTTTTTGACATCATTGGGCCACCTCAAGAGGTTTTCAACCCAATAGTGGGACTCAGGCGCCTCATGGAGGTTTTCACCTGAGTCTCTTTTTTTTTTTTTTTTTTTTTTCCGTAGTGACTTGATGTGGTAGGAGCTGAGACTCACTCCACCACCATCACTATTTTGTTGATACCATCTATGAACTCTTGCTTTGACAATGGCCTTTTGTAAACTTTCAATCTGTGCCCATTAACAAGTAAAAGAATGGCCTCTGCATCTATGGTTATAATATGCACTAAACCATTATCATGACATCTCTCTATAACATAAGGCTCTAACCATCTAGTCCTTAGCTTTCACTTAAAGTATTTATGTCTAGAATCATATAACAAATCCAAATCAACTACTTGAAATTTCTTATCCTTTGTTCTTATCATGCCAGATATTCCTCTAAATTTGAGTTACCTCTGTGTGTAGGAGGGCTTGAATTCTCAACTCATCTAAACCATTCAACTAGAGCAATCTCCCTTTTTGTGCATTGCTGAGATATAGATCTAGTTAGGATGCCATCCTCAATGTATTATACTCAAATTAAATGGGCAACAGGGCCTTCTTCCCATAGACTAGCTCATAAGGTGTGAATCTAGTGGTAGTCTTACAGGTGGTATTATAGGCCGAGGTGGCGTCAACTAGCCTATTTTCCCAATCTTTTTTGCTGCTACTAACTACTTTGGTTAGAATGCCCTCAAGCGCTTTGTTGGTCACCTCCACTTGCCCATTATCTTGTGGGTGATAGGGAGTGGAGTTTATATGCTTAATCTTGTGATGGCTTAACAAGTCTTCAATCATATTAGAGGTAAACTGGCTACCTTGATCAGTGACTAGTTCTCTAGGGTGCCCAAACTTGTAGAATACAATCTCCCTTAAGAACTCAACCACCTTCTCCTCTGTTGCTTCCTTGTTTTCCTTGGTTTCAGTCCACTTAGTCAGATAATCAGTGCACATAATGATATACCTCTTTTTCTTGGAAGAAGGGTCAATATGCCTAATGAAATCCATGCCTCACTTGTCAAATGGCTCGAAGGTCACTTGAGGCTGTAGAGGCATTTCATCCTTTGGAGTAGGTTTTCCCATTTTTTGGCACCGATCACACTGAATAGTATGTCTTCTCACATCCTGATGAAGAGTGGGCCAATAATAACCAACTTGTAACACTTTGAATGTTGTCCTCTTTACTGCAAAGTAACCTCCACAAGGCCCATCATGACAGGTTAGAAGGTTGTCAAAGAATTCCTCCTCCTTGACACATCTTCTCAGAATTTGATCTGGGCCTAGTTTGAAGAGGTTTCCCCCAATCCAAGCAAATGGGGTGCTCTTCCTCACAATCTTGCTTTTCTCTTTGGAGGACAAGTTCAGTGGGAACTGTGCAAATACCAAATATTTTTCTATGTCAACAAACCATGGAGAGCAATTGAAATGGCGAATAAGTGTTCAACTGATAATTGACATCAACCATTCCTTCTTCATCTACAGGAAAAGTTAATCTGGACAAAAAATCTACAACAACATTTTCCTTGCCATGCTTATCAACAATAGTTAGATAAAATTGCTATAATAAAAGTAACCATCTAATAATCCAGGTATTCACATGAGGTTTATTCATTAAATATTTCATTGCAACATGGTTAGTATGTACAAATGTTTGATAACCTATAATTTAATGCCTAAATTTATTCAATGAATGCACAACAACCATGAGTTTCTTTTCGGTTACTTTTTAGTTCAGTTCACCCTTTGATAGATTCGTACTGATAAAGTAAATAGCATAAGGAAATTTTTCATCTATCTGACCTAGAGCTACTCCTATGTCTTTGTGTGATGCATCAGCACGTATATGAAAATGAATGGCCCAATTTGGGCCTCAGAGAATCGGTGCAGTGGTTAACTTGTCCTTTAGGATGTCGAGGGCCTCTTGATATCTTTTTGACTATACAAATTCAAAGTATTTGGCCAACAACCCAAATAAAGGAGAAGCTAACTTGCTGAAGTCTTTTATAATCCTTCGATAGTATCCAACTAACCCTAGGAGCAAGTGGTGAAGGCAATAAAGCTGGAGCATTTTTGTATGGAGGCCTCCACTCATGGGGCGGTACATTCCACTAAGGTTGTGGTGGAGCATATGGTTGAAATGACTGGATGGCTAGTTGGGAATGATACTAAGTTGCAAAGGACCAAGGAGGAGGTGTAGACTAGGAAGGATGAGCAAGGGGGCCCCAAGAATTTATGGATGTGGTGTGCTTTGGGTGGTAATATGCATGGGATGACCCTTACATGCCTTTCTGGTATGGCTAAGGCCCATGAGGCCTCCTTTGGTTTATGTAGCAGAGATGTTCAGTTACCCCTTGAGCTCCTTGATATACAGCTTTTAGTCCAGGTAGAGAAGGGCACTTGTCTGTGGAGCGGTTTTTTTCACAGACTGAGGAGATTTCAATAGAATTCAATGGACATTCATTCCTAGGGTGCCTCCTGGAGCATCTAGGGCAGAAAATTGGTAAGGATCTCTGTACTTCCTCCTGTTTTCTCTTAATGTGCATAGTGTCCATCTGTAGGGCAAGGGTTTGGAGCACCTCAATCTTGAAATCCTCCAGCATGTTTCCAATTTCACCCTTGATGGATGAAGTGGAAGAAGATGGATTGCCCATCGGTTGACTACACCTACCATTTTTCCTAGCTGCCCTAGAATGGTTTCTAAAGATAGTTTTGATATCCTCATAGGGTAACTGGTACATGTCCCCTCTTGCTAACAAGTTTAGGGTATCCAAAAGATCTTCCCTTACTCCTTTAAGTATTACTAGCTTTAGTGACTGAGGGTCAAGTGTGCACCTAGCCCTTTTGTAGCTAAGTTGGAATCTTTCTTCATAATCTTCTAGGGATTCATCAAGCCCCTAAGGTCATCCTAAACATTTCCTCTTTAGTGTCTTTAGACCAAAAATAGTCTCGATAATTGTTTTTTAAGGCTTGATGTATCTGAAACCAAGTGGTGATTCTATCCCCAGGTAAACCCATGAACCAATGCAAAGCTACATCCTTGAGAGTGGATGGGAATAGTTTCAACTTCTGCTCATCATTGGTGTAGTCATAGGTTTGACATATGACCACAAATTCAAATATGAAAGTGTCTAGATCTTTTAAGTTCAGGCCATGGAAATGAGGAAGGTAAGAGGGGCTTATATTCTTAATCTTATTATCCCTATTAGTTTCCCTAATGGGGAAGACACACACAACTCTTTGTCTATTTCCTCTGTCATTTCTGCTTTTAGCCATTGGATCATTAGGAATGGGTTCTTCTTCTTCTTCTTCTTCTTCCCCTGTAGGTTCTTCAAATAGTTTAGGTTGCTCACCTAGGGGTTCCTCCAATTCACAGACACCGAAGAAGAGTGAAGGTTGGTTGTTTGAAGCAGTGGGGGTATTTGGCAAAAATTTCCCTAAGTTATACCTATTCCTACAAGGAATGAGAAAAATGTTTTTGTTTTGTTTTGAGTTTTTTTCAAACTTTGAAAGTGATTGAAGAATTGAAATTGTAGACTGAATGAAAATCAACTCATTGAATGAAAACTAACTAATTGAATGAAATCTTACTTGCAGAATGGAAAGGAAAGAAAAAAATGTGTAATGTAAAAGAAAGCAACTAAATTACTCTTGCAGAAAAGGAACTACTAGCAGAATATTAGAAACAAGAAATGGAAGAAAGAAAGAAATAATCACATATTACTCAGACACCTCCCCGAAAACGGTGCCAAAAAGTGATTTGCACTAGTATTGTAGCAAGAATGCTACAAATCCTGCAGCTACCACCTTTAATTTATCAACTCGGGGTTTGTACGAACTTGGAGGTGACAGTGTTGTATACACAAATAAAATTGATGGTTCTAGCTTTTGTCACTTTTCAGCTGGTGAGAGACCATTAGGGTTTGTTGAGCTAGACTTCTATGGATTTAGAAGAAGCTTGATTACTGATGAGGGAATGAGAAATCTACTCTAAAGGAAAACTAGTCTACTACTCTAAGGAAAAAGACTGAAATCCAATGCTAAAAACACACAATTTCCTAACTATCTGCTGAGAAGCTATGATTTACAAGAATGCCAAGATAACATGTGTGAAATTCTACTATCCTAAGCATGGAAGTTCAAAGCATCAGACATTACTACTGTGCATGTAAATGACTAAAATAAATCTATTTTTTTCTTTTTATTCTTTTTATGGAGAAACAAGTGTGAAAGCTAATCTCTTTTGGTGATGTGGCAGGTGGCTTAGGGATGATAGTGGATGTTTGGAAGGTTTTGAAGACCCTTAGGTGACCTTGTGTGGCTTCCTAGAGGTTTTCCCTCAATTCGGCCTCAAAACAGGCTACTACATGAAAACCTACAGGATGTCCTAAAAACCTATAGGATTCCCTATATTTCTACATGATATAGTTGAGAGAAAAATGATGAGTGATGAAGGTGATGGAAGGCTTAGGGAATGTGGTTTGTGGGTGGAATGGAGTGACAAAATGTCTAGGATCACTTAGAACTCAAAACCAAGTTTGGGAGATGGTTGGATTTTCTCAACATGAAAGCGAGGAATGATCATTGATGGATGAAGTTGGAAGGAGGTTTCTTGCTATGAGATCTCTCCCTACTTCAGAAACACCCACGCTGCATCAAACAATGATATTTTCCCAAAAATCATGTAAACAAGAAGAATTTCAATAAGCTAGACAAACAGAGTTTAATGAGCTAACTGTCTACTTCATGCATGAGGAAAATCTGCAGAATAAGATGAAATCATTGATGATAACTACTGTAAGACTGAATATGGAAGAAATGATAGCTATCGTACACTTGAAAACTGATCAAATGCTAGCTTAAGCATAGTAAACTCTAAATTCTATGAGAAAGTAGAATTCTGTCTTTTTGGGGCTGCATGGGGGTCCTTTCCTCAAATCATGATCCTTGAAGGAAGAAGTGAGGCCAAAACACCTATTGACAGCTTTTTTATGTTCCCTTTATCCCTTCTAACTACTGCTGAAGTAAAGAAGAAACGGAAGAAAACTAATAAACAAACTAATCAAATCTATACTACTTGCAATGAAATACTTCTAAGGACAATTTAACCATGAACCTATGAAATTAATCTAAGCATACAGATGCAAGAAGAGGATCCTTTGCTACTATGGTTGGGCCCTAACCCAATAGCTTCAACCCTTTGAGGTAACTCAGTGCTAGATCAAGAAGAAGCTCATTCTCATTATCAAAACAGAAAATTACATAACAATGTCTTCCACAAGTCTGGAGCTAAAAAATAACTAGTGTTTTTACAACAAAAATTCCAATCCTAATGAGGCTCTAGGCCTCTTTATTTATATAAAATGAAGTCTCCAATGACTTCCTTAAATATAGGAAGGCTCGGCCCCCAAAATTGAGATGAACTAACTCTTTGACTATCACTTTCTTGACTGCCTTTTGATCTTCATGGCTTGGCTGCTTGTACTCCAAGCTAGTGTGATTGATGGAGGAATATTCAAATGAGGGAGGAGTAAATGAGGAGGATTTACTTCCTACAGTCTCTCTTCCTTATCCCATTCAAGTTTCAGCTTTTGATCTTGCCAAAATTCTTGATTTCCTCTCACAAACTTGCATTCAATGCACATTAGTCCACTAGGCATAATATCTCACTTTGACTCATCTCATTAAACAAAATATAATCAAAACATGTAATAAATTGTGAGCATAGTTGATTTGACTAAGCTAGGAGGTGAATTAAGGTCCATATATTTACCCAATGATGGGGCTAATCATGTATAGACTGACCTGCATGTACATGCTCTTTAGACAGGCAAAATAGTGTATGGAATTTAAAACATTGTGTTTTAGAATTTGGACCAAGTCTGGAAGGGAAGGGTTTCCCTAGGTCATATCACAGAGCATCAAATATACCAAGGGTTGTAAATCGTGCTATAACATATGCCCCCTAATATATTAGGTCTAAAGGGGTACATGATGGCTGAAATTTATTGTGTAAAGAAGGAATCATGCAAACATCTCAGAGGAGTTCACCAAATTTAAGCCTGCCAAACCAGTGGAAGAGATTAGAAAGAAAGTTGTTGTCTGAGGCAGGCATACCCATTCTTAGAGATAACAAATCATGTCTGCATATCAAATACAAAAGTAGATCCAATATGTGTATAAGTATAAAAGGAATTAAAATACATAGTGGATCATTTGATCATATCCATAGAAGTACATGTCACACTATCACATATAAAGAACTGATCAATGATGCTAAAGTAGAAAGTTTATCGCTGAAGTCATAAACCTAATCGAAAAAGTACTAAGTCAAATAGTGAAACAAATGGTACTGCACAAAAATTGGGTGCCAACATATAGGATGTCACCGTGATGAACTGCAACATATAAGGTAGATGGTGTCATTAGCAGAAACAGGAGGAACTAGCAAGTGATACAACATATGCTAATGAAAACCTGAGGCCTTCATTGACCGCCATGGTACATTTTTACACAATGGGAATAAATGATCTAAAGTTGACCATGTGAGAAATCGTTTGATACCAATCATTATGTATACCATTAACAAACGTGATACTACTCACTGATAATGATGATGAGGGCCAAGGTACCTAGTACAATCTAACAAGTGCAAATAAATGAGCTGAAGTCGAGCATTTGGAAGAATCTATCAATTAGGAGACAATGATGTTTTCCCACTGATGATAGCAAAGGAGTCTGCCACTGATGATTGAAAACCCTAAGGTATTGTCAAATGACTCTAGACCTTGTTCTGAGAGCAATGAGTTGAAGTTTATGGCAAAAGATCTGTTGGAAGGAAGGCATTAAGGCATCCTTCATCAATCCGGAAAGAGTGTAACTCGCAGGCTAATAATGTGGAAGGAATCAAATGAAGAAAGATGTAGTAGCCAAACCGAAGCACATTTTCGGCGTAAACAAGATGTGGCTAGTGCATGATAGAAAACCTCTGAGCCAACCAATAATGAAAGATGACACAGAGTCAAGGAATCCACCAATAGGTTCAAATGGAAACCAATGTATTGCACGAATCCCAATGTGTGATAATGAAAGATAACGTCAAACACAAAGGAAACCACTCAGTCAAATACCCATGATACCGATCAATGTTGAGCACAAGGTAACCTATAAATAATGGAAATAGGGCCAGGGTGTGGCTCTAGCTCTATTCTTAGATAAATTTGTCATATTCAATAAGAGCAAGACCGTCAGAAAGAAGTCAATGGATACCTTCTCAAACCAACACGAGAAAAGGACCCAATAGCTGATGTCATAGTGATAATGATTATGAAAACTAGGGATGGCCAACTGAAAATAAGTCAAGAGACACCGTAGGAAGTCTGACTTAGGTTTACTTCCCTTGAACAAAAGCATGACTCAAATCTGACAATATGGTAGCATATGATAAGTTTGTATAAGTTTGTCATGCAAGAGGCACAAAAAAACTCTCCATATGATTGGAAGAGATAACCAACCATAGGAGTATTGACTCAATAACAAGGTTAAGGCTCTCCCAAGTCAAACTAAATCCCATCATAATGGAGGAAAGACTTAATTTTGAGTGCTTTGTTCAAGGGCGACACAACTGACTCTAGCTGCCATCAATCATGGAAGTAATGTCCCGTTCCCGCTCTTTTTGAGTTTTATTTTTTTTGTATTTTTCATATTTAGAAAGCTTGAAAAAGAACAAAATAATGCCTATGGTACAGTGGAAAGAATGAGTGTCCAAATACAGATGCGCTAGTTCCTGGGAGGGGAACATTCCTATGCTCAATACAAGATGACAAAAATGGTCAATGACACTCAAATGAATGTTCTTTCCATGAGAAAAAGGTGAGAAGTTACAGAGGCTAAGTGATTGCAAGGTTGATTTTTCATAAAGACACGGTCAAAAAGTGGCTTATACACGAGTCCAAGTGAAGTTGGGTTAAGGCCAAAAGTTACAAATAGTCAGCATGCAATGCAATAGTATAACTCAACACAAAGGAGCCTCTAGGTTATAAAGCCAGAAAAATAGTGAAGAAGTAAGAGAATGAAGCTTCAACGCATAAGTCATGGTGAGATTAAAGAGGACTCTCGAGCCTAAGAATAAAATTTCAGCATGGGTTCCAAGTGACAATAAGGTACTATGTAGGGCGCTCATGATAAGGTAGGCTCTACCACACAAGTTATGACACTTCTAAGCAATGAGAAGGTTTTGCGTCATATATTGGGGGGGTCAATCCTAAGGCCAAACTGGGAAAGGAAATTGATAAAATGCAAAAGGTAGCTGCAAAACCTAACCTATCTACTATTTTCGAGAACCAATACCTATCAGAGTGGATCAAACATAAAAATGCCCAAAGGAGAAGGCTTCCAAGTTCTTTAGGCATGATTAGGAACACTAGAAAAGAAGTTAATACATCCCATATATAAAATTTAGATAAAAGCTTGTGTTATAGTATAAAAAGCTTGAAATGCATACCTTATATGTACAATATGGTATAGAGAACCACGTAGCCTTGTGGATTTAGCATAATAGTTCTTTAGGATAAGCCCATTGCAGGGATCCAGTTAAGGAATCCTTTGGTAGTTAAAACTCATGGCTTCAAAAAGTTCCTCTTGTGAAGGAAAATCAACTTCCAAACAATCATGAGAACTAGAAGGATTAAAAGAGGGAATTAAGGGGTCCCATGTCCCCATAGTAGAAATCTCTAGGTCAACTACTGGGACCAAGTGCCGAGAAGGAAAATAATAATTTGAAGGATCCTTCTTAGAAGAAATTGAACATTAAGGATTCAATTCGATAAAGTTCACCCATGGTTGGGTAGAGTCTACTTGAACACTTGGAACATACCAAGGGGTATTCTATAATACATTCAAATTAGGAGGGTGATTCGCAGATGCAAGCTGATCAATAGTGATAATTTTCCATTTTGAGGAAAACACATCACTCGAAAGAGTGAAGACACCACAACATTCATAGCATAGACAAAATCATGCCCAACTAGCATATTAAAGTCTAAAGGTCGATCAACCACCATCATATCGATTAAGACAGTCTCCCACCTAAAATAATAGGAAATTGAGGAACAACACCCATAGATTCACCAAGTCTTCTATCATAGGCTAACAGTTGACTATCAAATGCCAACAACTTTGGAGAACCGAAATCTTTGCAAGTAAAGGAGGATATAATGCTTACAGAGGATCCCTCATCACCATACATCGATAGGCATTTGTGGAATTATCTCTAACCCTTATTTGGAAAGGTGCAGTAGAAGGAAGACAAGGCTCGGCAAGATTATCCCAATCAAATGAGAGACTCCTAGAACTTGGAGGGGGTAGATTCCAAGAGACTAGAATTCCCCCTAGACCAGAAGACTCTGTACTAGAAATCAAGAAGACTTTATTGTTAAGAACTTCACCCCCAAAAGAGGAGTGGAATCGGCCATAGATTGCACTAACTCGACCACTTCATCAAGCAATGGTTGATGAGAATGTTGAGAAACCATAATATATTTGGGAGTAGGAGAACCTTCAGGCTCGGACCATATCCTTTGTACCACTAGAATGCCAGGACACAAATGAGTAAGATATTCACCCTTACATATATTACAAGGGAACTTAGTTTTAAAGCTTCCACGCCTAGGTTTCTAATCAACATCCATTCTCCCAACATGACTAGTAGTGGTTGGTGGAGAGTCCCCAACATGACTTGCAAGGGTTAGTGACTCTTTCCCAAGAAAGATAGGACTTGTACCCCCAGCCCTACTCACAGAAGTAGGTGAGTCAACAGAAATATAACTCATAGAGGTAGGTGACCCATTGCTAGTATGACTTGCAGTGAATAGAATTATTCCCCCAGCATGACTTGTAGGTGCTGAAAGCTCTTCTCCAACATGAATAGCAGAGGTTGATGATGATTCATTGAAATTTCTTGCAGTGACTAGACTTATGCCCCTAGCATGACTTGTAGCGGCTGAAAGGTCATCTCCAACATGACTAGCAAAAGTTGATGATGATTTATTGCTAGTATAACTTGTAGTGACTAGATTTATGCCCCCACCATGACCTGGAGTGGATGAAAGCTCATCTCCAACATGACTATCAGAGGTTGATGATGATTCATTGTTAGTATGACTTGTAGTGACTAGAATTATGCCCCGAACATGAGTTGTATAGGTTGGTGATTGATGGATAGAACTATTCTTCTTCTTCTTCTTCCTCCTCTTTCTCTTCTTTTCAGATATCTTGTTACAAGAGAGAGGAGAAAGAGGAATATTAGATTTCTCTTTTGAAGAAGATGAACAATTAACACCCATTTAATTCCCTTGAAATAAAGCTTTCATTTGAGAAGCTTCAAGAACATCTGGAATATTCAGATTGGACCACAACCAAACTGGTAGTCTAACATTCAATCCAGGAATATTCAAAGTGGCCATAAAGGGGGTACCAATGTTTCAAAAGAAAGGAAAAGCACAACGATCCCATTTTGGAAGGGTTCCTTGGTTGGTCTCTACAGGAATATTGGCCATAACAAACTTATTCATAGATCTTTCCCTTGTGAGATTGTACAAGTAACTTTCCAAGGAAGAGAGATGCACAATCAAAACCATTGCCCTTAAGGAGGAAACTCCAAAACTTTCAAAAAGAAATATCAAAAGCCTTTCAAGACTAGTGGAGTGGTTGGTTAGTCATTGAGAATGTAAGGTCCAAAAGTGACAAGACAAATCCACCTAAAGCCAACTAAATAGAAAGATCAAAGAGCACTTGACTATAAAGTCCCTAAAGATGCAACCAATCAAGCAACTTCCAAGTATTTCCACTCCGGGTGATGAGGACCGAACACCAAAATACAAGAATTTGAAGTATAGCCCAAGCCTGCTAGTGAAGGTAACAGAAACAGTTACGCTGACCCCCAAACACAATCCTTTGTTGGTGCAAGTACCCGAGCTTCGCAAGGGTACCCTCCAAAAGTACTAATGAACACGATGCAATGTATGCCTCAGGTGCCGTGGGATTCCCCTTCATAACGACCTATGTGGTCCCTATGAATAATAACTATGGACACTAATTTGTATCGAAAGCTGGGTGGAACAGTCTCAGTGCGGGATCCAACAAGTAGGAGAGGGTGTATCTCTCTTCCTTGTCTACACTCTACCTCGTGCTTGACTCCTAGTCATGGATCTTTCCTGGTCTTTCTAACGACAATGGATTTCACTCATTATTCAGCATCTATTTTTAATAGTTTGAGTGGCCTTGGTGAGTTAAGTCTTCACTCACCTATTCGAAGGCCCTAAAGAGCTAGACTTATTGATGTAATTAATGACAAATAAAAAATGTTCTAGTTCTTTTTAATTAAGCACTTGATTTTAAAGGGTTTTTCTTTAGGTCATGAGTAAAATGAGAGTGAAACTTATGGTGTTTTGACGTAAATAAAATAAATAGAAACTTAGCTTTATGCAAATGCAACTATTTCTCTTCCATGAAAACAAATTTCTAGCAAGGTGCTAAGAACCTGCAAACTAGTAACCTTCTATCCATCAGGCAAGGAGTCATTTTATTCAAGTATATAAACAAAAAAAACAGAAATGTAAAGGACTGAAAGTATTACTGATATTTTACAATGTCTCACTCGTATGTACAATGGGTGAGAGAATGGACCTTTTAGTGTTGGAAATACAATGTGAGGAATTTCCCATTTAGAGGTAGCTCAAGAATTTCAACCTCCAATTTTTCGAATAAGAAAGCATTTTTTCCCTTTATCTTAGGAACCTTGAAGGGTCCAAACCATAAGGGGTCAAATTTTCCATGATTCCCTTTGTCTTCTCTTCTTTCATCCCACCGGAAAACTACATCTCCTAGCTGAAGAGGTATGTCTTTGGCCTTCTTGTCAAAAAAAAATTCCATCTTTTGTTGGTAATTGTATAACTTGAGGTTTACCTACTCTCTATTCTCTTGGAGCTCCGCTAATTGATGTATCCTTTGGGTCAGGGAGTTGGGTTCTTCTTCCATGTCTTCTATGATCTCAACAACTGACATAGGATGATGTATAGGGAATACGACTGCTTTTCCATAGACCAACTTGAAAGCTGATTTACCTGTAGATCTTTTTCGAGTGACTCTGTTTGTCCATAGTGAAAGTTTTAGTTGTGAATCCTAGTTTCTTTGGCTTGCTACAATTGTCTTCTTCAGGATCCTCACCACCATTTTGTTGGAAGACTTGTCTAGCCCATTTCCTTAAGGATAGTAGGTAGCAGAGTGGCCAACTATGATTTTAAAATTCTGACAAAAGGTGTTAAATTTTCAAACTTGAAATCCTGGGCCTTATCAGTCACAATCTTCACAGGACATCTGAACCTAGCCAATATATTCTCCTCTAGAAATTTTATCACCATAGTGTCACCAACATTCTTGGCTGGGATTACTTCTACCCACTTGGTGAAATAGTCTATGGTTGTGAAAATTTACTTGTGCTAGCCACTGGAAGGGGGATGTATCTCTCCAATAAATTCTAACCCCCATTTCCTGAAGGGTTCTTCCAAACAAACTGGGCTGAATGGGAGTGGAGATAATTTCTATTTTTTCAGCAAAAATTTGACACTACTAGTAGGCTCGAACACAGGAGAGAAATTCTCTGAATAGTTTGGGAGAACAAAACCATTCTTTCAATATCTTATGAGCAGTGTCCTTCCATTTATAGTGTCACCCATAAATGCCACTATGGAACTCTTCAATTACCCTATGAGTCTCTGTTTCTACCAAACACAAAAGAAGAATTCCTATCGGGCCTTTCTAGTATAGTTGTCTATTAGACATAAAAAAATTCTATGCTTGTAATCTTAATGCTCTATACATGGATTTATCCATGTTCACCAGGCTCCTCAAGAATAAAATATAGTGGATGACATCCTTATACCAACCAGATGTTTCATATTTAATATGAATCTTTTGGATTGATGTATTTATCTGTGGATGTTGGGTCCCTTCCCATTCTTCTTCTGTTAATAGATTGACCCCAAGGCTTGGACATTAGATTCTGATAAGATCATAACCAATCCCCACCCTTTGATAGGCTTAGTAGGCTTAATGTCCAATTTTTATTGTTGTATTTTAGCAATCCGCCTTCCTCTTTTTCCATCCCTATCTCCTTGTACCAAAATGTCTTTAACAGCTTGTGTCAGAACATAAGCTACAATGCTAGAGTGTAATACATAGACTTTGAAGGCATTCAATGTTTTGACCAAAGCGTAAGAATGTTTCTCAAAGATGTTATACTTCAATTCATATTCTCTTAATACTTGATTGAATAAGGCTATAGGTTGCTTATGACCCTGCTTATTCTTTTGTAACATCACAATGACAATAGTATGAGGGGAAGTGAAGGAGAAGATGTGAACAGGTGCTCAATAATCAGGGTTGACTAACACAGGTGCTTCTACAAAAGATGTTTTGTTTCTACAAAAGAACTCCCAAGAATTGGGGCTCCACTTTACTTCATTTTCATTTTTTAGGGTATGAGTGATACCCTTCTCTATTTTAGCATAGGTGGGTATAAACCTTTTAAGGAAGTTAATCTGTCCCAAAAACACCTGAATCTCTGTTGGGTCCCTATAATACTAGTGATTACCCCATTACTATTGTAGTTATACCCCTTATTTATATTGTTGTGCCCCATATTACCCCCATATTCGTTATTTCTGTGCCCCATAGAATCCCTCTATTGTTTATTTTTGTGGCTTTATATTATATTGTTAGATCGGCTGGATTATATTGTGACTCCTTAGACTCCTATATATAGAAAGGAGGTTTTGTCATTTGTATCATCCAAGAATTGTTCATTTATGTAATGTAAAGGAGGTTTCCCCCTCGAAGAGGCTGAATTCTAAGGCGTTGATCTATCTTTTCTATCTTTTCTTGAGCTGGTTTCATAACATTTGGTATCAGAGCTTTGGATTCTAGTGTTTCGCTGCTCCAAATAGGTCATCGTGGCATTTTCGCTATAACTTTTTTCTGTGACATTTCAGAAGTCGCAAAAAAAAGCCATTTGAGAAGAAATCGTGCTAAACCCTGGGTCCGAATTTCAGAGCGTTTTGCGTGATATTGGCAGAGATATGATCTGAGGAAGTTGGTCTTTTTGCAGACTCTTGAATGACATTCAAAATAGGTGACCTGGGGAAAATCGTCGTAACTCTCTCTCTGAGCATCGGATTTAAATTTCGTAAGGTGTACAGAAAGAGAACGGACTATAGTTTCATGTGTGCATGTTTCATATCAAAAGGTCGAAACAGTGACTCGTGGCATGTCGTACAAGTTCGCTCTACTGAACTAGTCTATAATCAAGTCACTGTGGGAGATTTCGCATATCTCTTCCTTGGAGAATCCAATTTGGGTTAGACTTGTGGCATTGGAAAGAGGACACAGAGGGATACTACAGGTCACAAATTCAGAACTAGATGATTGGAAAGTACAGAGATACATCAGAGGCAATATCGAGCT
>APFE030880383.1:0-27165 GCA_000404065.3 Pinus taeda
CACAAAAAAAATTGAGCTAAAAGTAAAAATCATAAAAAATACATGCCCCCTCTTCCCTATTATATTCTTGCTTCTAAAGAATTACAAAGTCTTTTTTTGAGCCAAAAATAAAAATCATAAAAAATACATCCCTCTCTTCCCTATTATACTTCTAAAGAATTACAAAGTCCTTTTTTAGCCAAAAATAAAAATCATAAAAAAATACATGCCCTCTCTTCCCTATTATATTCTTGCTTCTAAAGAACTACAAAGTCGATCGCAAGAAACGCATTACAAAAGACAAATGGTAAAAATGAACGTCATTGTTCTTCCTTTTCAATCTTCAGATACCGTTGCCAGCAATTTGCCTCCTCAGTCAACGAGCCGTATTTACAACAGAGAAGACAGCTGAAGCAGAGCAACATGATATTTCGGGCACTGCTATCATGGGGAAGATTGCTGAGAGTTCCTCGAGATTCTGCACACCCAACGCTAACCATTTAGTTTTACAGCAATTATACCTCTGAGTATTCGCCTTCGCCAGAATTTCAATATACAATGTCTCTCATGGAGATGCTTATCAACCCCCCACACATTTATTATTTTTTTCAGTGAATGATTCATAAATTGTTTATTTAAAAGCCATATATGCTGCTACTTTCAATATAATATATGATCATAGATTCCTAAAAAGTATCATTCATGCACTGGAGTACCAATTCAGTGCTCACTCCCGCGGATGACTTAATTGGGTAGGGTAGAGATTTGGAAAACACATTAATGTGTTCGAAGAATCACTATACTTTTATGGAATCAGTAATTTCCACATGAGGGATCTTAGTTCCTGGTTTGGAGTGTTTATCAACGCTTGTAGGTTTTGGTGTAACTGCAAATCTCCACATGGTATCAGAGCTTGGACCCAGGTTCAATTCGGCGGAGTTGCATTTGAGGGGGTGTTGGAAGAATCACCACACCTCTATAGAATCCCTAATTTCCACCCTAGGGATCCTAGTTAGGGTGTTGGAAGAATCACCACACCTCTATAAAATCCGTAATTTCCACCCTAGGGATCCTAGTTACCAAGACCTGCTGGTGTTTTGGAATCACTGCTCTGATACCATGTGGAGGTTTGCCGTTACACCAAAACCCACAGATCTGGTAAACATTCCAAACCAGCGACTAGGATACCTAGGGTGGAAATTGCGGATTCCATAAAAGTGTGGTGATTCTTCCAACACGACGAATCCGTAATTTCCACCCTGGGGATCCTAGTTACCAAAACCTTTGGAATCACGGCTCTGATACCATGTGGAGGTTTGCCCTTACAGAAAAACCCGCAGGTCTGATAAACATTCCAAACCAGCAACTAAGATACCCAAGGTGGAAATTACGGATTCCATAAAAGTGTGGTGATTCTTCCAACACGAGGAATCCGTAATTTCCACCCTGAAAGATCGTGGTGATTCTTCCAACACCACCTTCCAGCCTAGTAAAAATGAGTAATTAGGAAGGAAGGATAAAATAAAATCAAGAGCGTTGAGAAGCAAACAAAAAAGTTCCAAGCGGTTGGATTTCCATACAATCTACATCACATATTGCATACCTTCCTGGAACTCGAGGAGTAGCATTTGTAGGCCCCTTGGAAGTAATATTGGAGCGTCTGGACCCTGGTTTATCATCCTGCTCAACCCGCATTGACGCCACTTCCTTCTCCCTCGCAGCCACTTCTCTGCGCATTTTCTTTGCCTCCACGTCCATTGCTCTTTTCAATGTATCTACCTTTTTGGAGAGCACCTGCAGGTGTGTAGGTGTATAACTTGAATAAATAAAAATGTTTATATAATAAGAACCTCTCTTCCCTATAAAGCTAAAACTAGAGAGTGCCTCCTAAGCAATGATTATTGAGCATCAAATTATATGAATTGCAAATGCAGCCAGCATATGATACTGTTCTTCTTGAAAATAAATGAGTGAAGGTGTACCTTGATGACGTCCTCTTTGTCTTTAACATTTAAATCCTTCTGGTGGCATGCTTTTCTCAGGGCGATCACCTCCCGCTGCAGAATGTCATAAAATACACCTGAAACAGTGTCATCAGAACCAGCATTACATTCTACGATTTCCTTACATATTTTGTTTTCAGAGTCTGAGTTATGCGGTCGATCAATGTCGGTATTGGTAGATAATCCATTATCACCATTTTTGAGTTCCACATGTTCATTTGATAAAGAATTTATCAAATCTGATGCCGCATTAATAGTCCCATCAACGACAACAAGCTGTGGTGTTTCTTTCTGGGTTAATACAGTGTTGTTATCGCTTGATACAGAGTGTTTCGACGTTAAAACTGTTTCCAAGCTGTTGCCATTTGATTGCAAGGTCCTTGCAGAATCATCTCCACAAACCAGCTGCCCGCAGCGTGATGAGCCATTCGTTCTGCTTGCACGACGTTGATATTCGTTCTGCTGGGCGGAACGAAACGCTCCAACCCCTGCACCACCTCTCACTGCTTCTTCCAACACTTTCAATCTTAACTTGAATTTGTCCTGCAGTTTTATCAATCAAATACAAAGCAAGGCTGAGAGTTTAAGAAAAAAAAAGTTGAGAGCGGGAATTAACGCAAAAGGGTTAAAAATTACAAAGAATATATATCCTATACTTTGAGTTGCTCTTCAGCCTTAGCAGTACGTTCAGCCAGGGCTAATTTCTCTCGAAGCTGCTGCATTTCACCCTGTACTCAATGCAATTACAAAATGGTAGGTGATTTACATTTTGGACGGAGAGACTCTTTGTAAAACAAAAAAACAAAAAACCAAATTTAATTTTACTTTTCTGCCCAAACAAGAAACCACCTTCTATTTAAACAACAACTATAAGTATAAATTACATGTAGCTTAGTTATAAGAAGAGCTTTGGCGCAAATCACATAAAGAAGACCTTTGTCGACGCGTTTTGAACCAACGATAAATCACACTAATTGGTTCGAAACGCGTAATGTCTTCTTTATATGATTTGCTTGCGGCGAAGCTCTTCTTATAACTATGATAGATCACAGAAGCCTCAATTCTACATATAGATTAATCTTTTTTCATCTCAGATCTGAAAATGATTTAACTTTAGACGTATTGGATCCAAGACGTGAAGCTGATTCATAGAGGGATCTACGCTATGGCTATTTATTTATTTATTTAATGGGAGTGAACATGAAGTTAAAGCTTTGAAAACAACCACCTGAATGAAGCGCCGTTCTTCGAGCCACCGCTTTAGAGGGATGACTTTGTCGTTGCCATCCCTCCATTCATGGCCAACTACAGCTGTAGCCACTCGATTTTCTGTTATCTTTGCACGAGTTAGCTCTCGCTGAAGTGTTCTCTTCTCCTCCTGATCATGTTTTCGGTCCACCATGGCAAAACAATTATATATTGTTTACTGCTGTATTCATTAAGGAATGAAAGCATAATATGAAGTAATTAAAGCGAGAGAAATGAAATAAATGGAGATCGTCGTGTAACTTCAAGGATGATCTCACCGTTAGTTCATAAACCTTTCGTTCATAATCATGTAGAGCATTCATGGCAGCGCCGCCATTATGAATGGCCTCCTCCAGTTCACAGATAGTTTGGCTCAACCTCTCAACTTCTGAAACTTTTACGCGATGCATTCTGTCAATGATTTTGTTCTCCTCCTGTCACATTAACTTACTCTAATTACTAAACCCCAACCAACATATATACCTCAAATAAAATGACAAGGATAATCCCCATGAACACAGGTCAACGTGATGAATTGATCACTTACTTGAAAGCCCAACACATTGTACAGGATCACAATTCCATTTGGCTTTTGAGTAGACATGGCTTGGTAACTCTTCTTACCTTTGAATCTCTTTGCCTAGCATCTCTATCTTGGTTCCAACTAGCTTTAGCTGGTTGATCTCTATTATGATGGCTTCATAGCGACATTTTCTTAGTCCAGTGAGATTTCAATGGCAGGGGGAGACAATCCTCAGTGATTACCTCTCACTTGTGCTTAGCATGAGGCTAAAACCTGAGGCCAAAGGTGAACTCGAATGGAGTTCTCTCCATGATGAGGAAGTTCGTGAGGAGGATGCACCATGTGCTCCACACACTAATACCTCCAAAATTTGTGATACAAATCCTTCAAGATTTTGGACCCATATTGCCACATCAAAACTATAATGGATAAACTTTTGGTTGAAAAAAATTAGGAATGTAATGCCATTCTTCTTCATTTAGGTGAGCTCCCATTGTAGATCAAGGAACTAGATTGTAAGGTTTCTGGCGGAACTAGATTGTAAGGTTTCTGCTCAAGGCCAAAATTGATGTTGAATCTCCAACATCCAAAATTATGTTGGTCTAAATTACTAAATGTGATAACAACTTTGCTTTGGCATTGCTATTCAATCTTTTTTCTAATTTTCTTATTATAGAAAACGTTACTTCTTCTCTTATTAAATATAAAATAACAACTTTCCTTTTAACCCAGCAAAAGCTTTCAAATTTAAATCTTTCAATTATATTTATTGAATTAATAATATCATTGAAACAATATTAATCAAACCCTTTTTTTAAAGAGTAATTCATTTTTCCTAATAACGAACGCTTAAAGGGTCACCTGGCAGATCTCGAGCTGTCTTGTCAGTTCTTGATTCTTGTTTCGTAGATTGTCAACCATATCTACCTTTGCCTGAGCAACCTGCACGGACTTTTCTGCTTCAAGTAAAGCCGCTTCTTTGGATTTTGTGAGTCGTTCTAGAGCCCTGTAATCTTCTTGCAACAGTATAATCTGCCAAACATATCGGTTTTTTAGCAAGCTACACCGTCTCAAATTAGTGTTGAGCAAATAAACATGAATGTGGTGGACAAGTCTGTAGTACATGGTGTCGTGTGGCTTTGATCTCTGCCTCAAATGGTGCCAGAAGAGCTTCCAACGGTATCATGTCCTCATCCTTTTGAGCGGCATATACCCTTCTGAGAGCTGATTCTACAGCAAATTGGGTAGCTAAAGCCGCTTTCTTCTCATCATTTAATTTTTTTATTTCGAGATTCTACAACACAATATATCGAAGTCAGATGGAGCTTTTATGTCATAGATCTGAGGGACAAGGACTTTCATGGATGTACGTTATAGCTTGAAGCCAAATTCAAAATTAGATGGGAAAAATCAAGATAAGTAACTTCTTATCTAAATTGCATGATACCTTGCTTTCAAGAAGCGCCTCATTAGTTTTGAGTTTCTCCTCCAATTTGCCCAGGGTATTGGTAAGCTGTAAAAAGAGAATGATTGGTCAGAATGTTGGAAGAATCACCGCATTTCTATAGAATCCGTAATTTCTACCCTGGGGATCCTAGTTACTGGCTTGTAATGTTTACCAACACTTGCCGGTTTTGGTGTAACGGCAAACCTCCACATGGTATCAGAGCTTTTGGTGTAACGGCAAACCTCCACATGGTATCAGAGCTTGGACCCAGGTTCGATTCCCCTGAGCTGCGTTTGACGGGGTGTTGGAAGAATCACCGCACCGAATCACCGCACCTCTATAGAATCCGTAATTTCCACCCTGGGGATCCTAGTTACTGGCTTGTAATGTTTACCAACACTTGGGAGTTTTGATGTAACGACAAAACTCCACACAAAATCCACCCAAACTCATACTAAAATCTATTTCATAACACTACTAATGGTCCGCATCTATTTGAATTGACTACCCTGTAACTTATGACAAATATCTCTTTAAATTCTTAATCTAGAAGGTAGAAAAGTCCAACTTCTTGCGTGGCCCATGTGGGTGTCCTTACCTCTTCAACGGCCTTTTCTTTCAAGCGTTCTGTCAACTTCAAGGCCTTGATTTCAGCCTGAGCGTCTCCTAACTCTCGATCCTTATCTGGAAAGATCAGCACATTACAAGGAAAACTATCTCATACTACTAATATGTCCACTGCTTAAAAAAAAAAACGCAAACACATTGTCACTCGTTGCCAATCTTTTCTATTTTTGTGTATCTCTGTTAGTCGGGAATCATGCTTACCCTTTAGTTGGTTCTGGAGACGATCTAGCTCAACTCTAAAAGGATCAACTGACCCCACAGTAGTAGCAGCGGGCAAGAGCCTTGCACTATTCATTTGCATATCGACTTCTGGGTAGCAGCCGTTTAAATGTGCAGGCATGGGATGTCTTCCTCTCACGGAGCAACAAAAGCAATTCAAAGTCGACGTATCTTCGTGACTGAGCAAGAAAAGCAATTTAAAGTCGACGTATCTTCGTGACAGAGCAAGAAAAGCAATTTAAAGTCGACGTATCTTCGTCACAGAGCAAGAAAAACAATTTAATGTGATGTTGTTCTGGAAGCAATTTAATCTAATGTTATTGCACTTTCTGCTTTGGGGTGCAGGTATTAAATATTCTCCATACAACTGCTATGTTATCTCGGCAGAGACGGAATTAACCGTGAAGAAAGGAAGGTTTCCCTGGAGTAAAGGAAGGAGCTACGTATCCTTCCTAACATCAACTACTTTAATTAACCTCATGCACACAACAAGCAAGCGAAGCATGGCTTACAACTACCGCTTTGCATTTTACATTCACCTAAATTTACGATCATGTAGCATTTATTATCAATGGTAGGGCATAACACTAATCATTTTTAATTTGCACATTAAGTTTAACATTAAAATTAACTTAGAAGCTACATTTAATAGCTAGGAAAAATGTCATCCTTGACCTAATTTTTATTAGCGTATTTTTATTAGCGTATGGAGATTAAATGATAATAGTGACATGTAATGATGGAATATTTGTCCGTTTCTAAGATTATTAGTGAAATGTAATGATGGAATATATGTATGTCTGTTGCTAGGACGGTTACTTCCAAATATAATGAGCTCCTATCCCTACGCCCGTATGATGTCATGTGAATTTACCACAACTTTTACGGATACTTTAGTATATAATAGTCATTCAATGAATTAATTTTAAGCTATTGAATTGAGGTTTTTGTGATCATATCAAATATGAGAGAGTTTCTTCGGCGTAAATCACAAGAAATTTCATTTGTCGACGCGTTTCGAACCAACAAGTGTGGTTCATCGTCAGGACAAGTTGAATGAACAGATCAAGCTTAGTATGATTAAATAGATGAGCAGAAACTCCAACTGCTGTATTCCAAGACCAGGTAACAATGATATTGACAAACTCTCTTATAATTTTAAGCTCCTGTGAATTCTTTTTTAGCATTTGAATAATTTAAAATGTATATAAGTTAATTCGTGAATGTAATTCATACATTTTTGGAAAAGGATAAAATAATTTCAGGTAAAATGTTTTTAAGTAAATTTTATGATGAAAATATGTTTGAATGGGGTGTTTTGCATGCGAGAGAGTGGGAGATGGCCAATGTTATCTCATTTTGTCTTATCTTGTTTTATAATTCACGGATGTCATAGCACATTTTTCTAATTATTTAAGTATGTAGTGCAATTATGGTGTGGGGAAGATCTTACTCTATTGTCCTGCATTCATCAAATGAAGAACCACTTCTACTCTCTAGACCAACACAAAATCATTTTTTTTCTGGAAAATGATCTTTTCACCTTGCCTTGTGTAACTGGTCAAACATTATTGTCATTAATGTCGAGTTTAAATGGCCAAATCCTAGTTATTATCGACATCAAATGCAGAGGCAACATTGGAACGACAACTCTTTAGAAATGTTAGGCATTTCAAATGGTTAAATTGGGGGCTCTAGAAACTCAAATTTATCTTTTGCAGAGGAGCTAAGACCTTGGCTATCAGTTTAACCTTTCCCATTCCATAGTGCCACACATGCAATTGATAATTTCCTTGGCCACTCATCTCTCAAACATTCACGGCTTTGCTCATCAATTTCAACATCCAAACTGCAATTCTCCTTGGGCATGAATAGATGCTCTTGGACATAGACTTAGGTTGGTTTTCAGACCCATCTTATGAGCTTTGGTACAATGGGATGTCATCTCAATAGCAGGTTTCCTTCACACTATTATACGTCGACTCTCCTCACTGTTTGGTTCCTGCTTGCTATTATGCTTTTAGGTGAAGTTTCCTTGAACTCCACCTCTGTTAATGTTTTGGTTATTAGTTTTTACCAATCAATCTTTGTGGCCCAACATTCTTGCTTGCACCTCACTTTCTTAAATCTATGACCAATGGTGTGTACCTTGGCTCTAGACCCCTTCTTTCCTGGCAAATCTACTTTTGGTCTATTCCCCACCTAATTTCATCCCTTTACCCTAGACATTGTTTCGACAATGCTCTCCTGACAACACCTTCCCCTTGTCCACCACTGTCTCTTCTCTAACACCCCCTTCTTCACTCTCGCACCTAGCCTCCCTCCTTGTGCAGCTAGCATGTCCCATTAGAGAGCTCGTGTCCATCAAGGGGGAAACATACTATCAGGAGCGTGGAAATAGGGACAGTACATGGGCTCAACTCAAAGCTGAAAACTCGACTACATGTTTTTGGGATCTCACCCTGCCACCTACTTAGGGAAAATTCTCATAAGCCAAAATGGAAATAGCCAACCATTGATGTCTTCTCTCAGATATGGAGGCACGAACATAAAAAATACCTCTTTCTCTCCATGGAACACGTACACTAGCACATGATAGAACTAGATGACTGACTGGAGCACATTGAGAAGCACCTTAGCATCCCCCCTACTGTTGGATGATTACCAGACAGGCAACCGCTTACTATTGAATGTTCACTGGGTAATAAAAGGAGTCAATCCAGGTTGTAACGATAGGCTTGAATCTCTCCTCTTACCCTATGGAATCTTATTATGTTTTTAGTTTATCAATTCTTAGTTTCTTTGTCTTTCTCTCATGGCCTTGAAGGCCCAACTTTCAATATATATGTATTCCGAATTTTAAATCTATAGGCAATTTTTTGAATTATGTCTCTCTTAAACAAGTACATTTTTGGATATGGTCAGGTTTCCCTAGCGACCAGTGAATATAAAACATATGACATTCTCTTTGTTTAGAAAGTGATACAAATATTTATTCCAAAAAAAAGGTATTATAAAAAATTTAGATAATGTGATAAATAAAATAAATTTTTTAAATACATTAATATATAAGAATATTTTATTAAAGATTTAAATCTATACTTTTTTTTTAATTCAAATTTTAAGGTGCATTATGAAAACTCTCAACACTCATTAGTTTATGTTTTATTCAAAATATTATTTTGTGACAATTTTTTTAAAGTCTCATGAGAAATTAAATTTTATCTAATACTAATTTAAATTTTCTTTGATTTCACCAATAATTAGATGAGTTCAAACCATTGATATATAATATATATATATATATATTTAATTATATATATATATATAACAAAGTGTCAAATTAAGTGTTAATGGAGGAGGGGAGCCCACCACCCCACCGCCTCCCATCGCATTTAATAGGGGGATGGCATGACTATCCCACCCCATGCAACCACATATTTTAATTGCCATACATCCCTTCACATTAAAATGGCAGCTCTCATTCCTTCTACAAGCTCTCAGCGTGTCTTTTGTGGTGTTGTGTTCTTTTGTAGCATTTGTGACCTTCCCCAACCATAGGTGGGATATTCTCCCATGGCGTTGGCTTTATAGAAACTTTGTTTGTCTTTCGTGGCTGTATGTTCTTCTAAAATCTATTGAGAAATGTGGGACATCATGAATTAGGTGATTTCTCTTAATTAGTAAGTGCTTGTGAGTGACTTTTTATTCATTAGATTAGGATCTTCTAGTTTCTTTAGTTATTAGTGTTCTTCTTCATCAAACAATTACCAATGCATGAACATAAATAGACAAGAGACACAAAATGTAGGCTATCAACTAGGGCCAAAACCTCTCACTCTTTGAGAGGAAAACCCTCACAAATTATTCTTATAGGGATTCCAATTGACGAATACCAAGACCAAGACCCTTGACCTAGTAGCATCTCCAAGACCAAGACAAAAGTCCTCTTCTATATTCTCGATTACTCTCTCTCAGTTCCTTCTACTTCAGAATTCGCACCATATGTGAAGACACCCAACTGTGATCACTGTGTTTGTCAAGGAGACCAAACTTCTCCTTCAGGAGTAACACTGAATCCTGAAGGCATACTACTGAAGCATAGTTGTTGTACTTTTTATATACCATCGAGACCTTCTTCCTTGTAACAACAATGATATCTTGTCACACACTTGTGACCTTCCTCTTGTGTGGCATTGAATATAAGAAACCCTTGTCACTTAATCCGAACTTGTTTCATTTCTTGTAATTGTAATGTATCCATCAGAACTAAGATAGAGGTCCAAAATTTTGTTGACTGTGATCAGCCTTAAACAAAAACTCATTGTCCCTTCATCTCTTCCTCACTGTCCCTTCCATCAGAACTAAGATAGAGGTCCAAAATTTTGTTGACTGTGATCAGCCTTAAACAAAAACTCATTGTCCCTTCATCTCTTCCTCACTGTCCCTTCCATCCGAACTTGCCTTTGTACTAGAGATCTAAACTAATATATGTTTTTATCATCCGAAAATCTGAGAGAGATGTTCAAAAATATCTGAATGTGGAATAAGCCGAGGTCCCTATATATAGTAGTATGTCTTTCATATTAAGTCAACGTGAATATATGAATCAGTGTGTCTCCATAATGAGAAGATGAAATGAGTTTGTTACTTTATCTTGAAGATGACATGAAGATGAGGACTTGTGCTTGTCGTTGGAGGGCTATTTGAAAATTCTGTTTACGCACATACATTCTTCATACATGACATTGACTCTATATGACTTTTATGACAAATCCTAAAGGCTCTCAATGGGAGCCATCTAAAATAAAACCTCTTGCTCATAAAACCCATGAAGCAACGCATAATAAAAATGTTATTTTATTCTTTTCATCATTTACATAAAATCATAATTACATATCATTATGAAGACCAAACCTAGTTACACTTTACAACACTCCCTTTTAACTAGGGAGGAATTCATAATGGTACTTGGTCATTCTCAATCTGAAGAATCATAAGAAGAATAGGATTGGTAACCCATTTTTTTAGCATCATATTAACTAGCATTGTTATATAGCAAGGCCTTCACTAACAATGCTATCTCTCCACAAGATATGAGCTCAATGCTAGTGAGACCAATGATTTATAGACACCTTCACCATTGTCTCTCTCGGAACATACCCCACTCGGGTTCTCAGGGTGTGCTCCATGAGTACTATTCTAATCTTGGGCTCCCCAACCCTCAAACAATATCAGTCCTCCACAACTCCTCTTATTTTTGATGACCTATCTCATCCTCAAGAGTATCAGATGTCCAATGATTACCCAATCCTCTATTCTTTCTTCCCAAATGAAGACAAGAATAATGTGTCTATCTCTCCCTCCCAATTAGGGAGGACAAATTTACTCATTCCTACAAAAGAAATGTACCTAAGCTCCCTCTTGGCTTAGGAATTTCCAAGTTTCTTCCAAATAAGAAACTTGTTTCCAGGCTCCCTCTTAATCAAGGATCTACAACAGCTCCTTAGGTGGAGATGATGGGGCAACCAGCTGCTAGAAGAACTCCTTTCTTCAATGTCATGTATCTTATTTGTCAAGGAGACTTCTTCTTTTGGGGACTTCTTCATAGGGCATAGACCAATTATCACTTTCATCCATGAGTTAGTCATGTCATCATCCCTCTCATTAGAAAGTGAGTTATCATTCTATATATGTCATTGCTTCATGTTATGCTACCTTCATCATGCTTTTTTCTTTGGAAGTATCTTGCATCCTTCTATACAGTTATCTTGGAAGATAATCATAATTCTTCCTTTTGGTAGGCCTGCATTAGCCCATCCAAATTATAGTTCATAAATAAGTAATGAACACTTAAATCATAATTACCTTTGTGAAGGTTTTTCACCATGACATATTCCTATAGGTATCAGCATCCATCGTACATGTTGACATATCTCCTAAAGATATGTGTTGTCAAGGGTCTCTATCTTTTCCATACTTTTATCAGAGTCTTCATATCTTTATGGGAGATATCATATTCAAATCTGCTAGGTCTCTCACATGTTGACTGCCTTTACCATTGTTTCTCATTCCACAATCTCTTCCTTTCTTTCTTCACATATTTCATTCCCGGGAACTTCCAATTCGAGTTCCTCAATTGTAGTAAGTTACCTTATCTTTCATATGAGGACATATTATGTTGATTTCATCTAGTAAATATGTGATCGATGCATTCCTACATCATCGGAGGAGATCCTTTCTCTGATCATGCTTCCTAAGATATAACATTGATTCATGACGTTTGTAACCATACCACCTGTGATCATACATACCTCATCTTTCCTCAGGCTTTCTGCGACAACTTCCTCTTAATGAAGGAGCCTTAATATATAGACTTTCTTCCCTATTATGTCATCATGCCATTATCCTATGGATTCCACTTTTCTTTCTTCATGATCAACGAACCTTACAATGAAGATAACATATCCTATTATCCATATGTATGATGAGCCTTGCCCTATATGAATTCTTCCTTCTCCATAAGTATCTATCAATGAGGTTTACAAGAGTTATACCCTTTATAGCTATATATTTTTGTCCCAAACATTTTACATTAGTTCTTTAATACTTCTACCATGATGTCATTCTTTAATATGATGCATCTTGTTGTAACATTATTTAGTTTTGATAAGTTAGCGTATTAGTCAAAAAAAAATTAAAATGTTAAGTTAGGATATGGATGCAAGAGAAAGAAAAGATAAAATGTCAGGAAAAAATGATGTTTTATAGGCATCCATATCAATAAAATGTTAGGTGTTAGCTACCCTAGATAAAGGAGGCAAAAGGAAAATAAAATGCAGGGAAGCAAAAGAAAAGGAAGGCTTCATTTTATGTTTATAAAAATGCATAGGCTGCTAGTCTAAATGCGCCATAATCAAACATCAAATGTGTTTTCATGTGCAAAAGAAAAATAAAGAAGAGTAAAGATTTACTCTAAGGTTTTTATATTAATTTTGGGTATTAATACTATTCCTAAGTTCTAAATCCCTATCCCTAAGTATTAATACTATCCTAATTTTTAGTCCCATATAACCCCTCTGCTCATAATTCCCTTCATTCTCGTTTCCCTAAGTTTAATACCCCTCTTATATTTGCGCATTTCCCAACACCATATTACATCAATTCTTGACCCCACCAAGCAATCTCATCACATTATGATTAATTCCTCGCATGTCACGATTCATCTCCGCCCGTATTCCCACATCCAATGGCCCACATGCAATTTTGGTCCCCCTCGCCATCTAAGATTTATCGCCGGGGGGGGGGCATCTGAAATAGGTAGTATACAAAACTGCGCCCACCCTTACGTGGCAACTCCACAACATTTCAGACCCCCCATGAGTAAAACCACAAACCACTCACCCCCCCCCCCCCTGAAAAGTTGATTCCCTACTCCTGACATCACTTACCTAACTGTTGCACTTCTGCCATTCCTCTTATGCCACCTCATCCGTCCATTAAACTCCATCAAATCATATTCGTTCCCTCCATAATAAACTCGTTAAGCATTTAATTTTCTTAGTCGTTAATTCAACGAACCCACGCCACCAATGGAAAACCAAAATTCCTATATAAACCTCCTTCCTCTCTATGAACATGTTACTGAATTCATGTTTTATCACTGATAATTGATTTGATTACAGGTTGCTCACCTAATCCCAACATTGTCAACTGCTAGCGACACTATCTGTCTGATCATTTCTGGATTATTCCTTCTATTCTTGTCCCTAGAACCTCCTGTCTGTCCGTGAATTGTCTACTTTCAACCTATTTTTGTTCCTGCTCTCAACCTTCAATGACATGCCTCCAAAGGACAAAGGACCTGAGGAAATTGTCAATCCTCTAATCTATCCTCCTATAGATCTTCACCATGTACCTATGGCTGATAGAGACTACAAAATTCACAAGATACTCTGTGAGCTTGACCTCTTCGAGATGTATTGCTAGCTCAAAGACAAATACATTGATAAAGCATATGATATCCAGCTCTGGGAGTCAAACCTACCTCATTACACCTTTCCTCGTACCCACAACACCCCTGATTGCATTAGAAAATGTCATGCTTCATACTTGCCAAGCCAAAGGGCCATAGTCACCCCCACTGGAGAAATTTTGTATACCATAACCCCTCAGGTCATTGATAAAATGATGCAAGCCCCCAACTGTGAGAATGCCACTCCATTTTCTTATGAAGCACTGATTCAAATATACCATAAACTTGACTTTTCCAAGAGATCCCAAACTCTTGAACTATTTTTGACACAAGATGTTGCATTACCAAAGAAAAATCCACCTTATCCCTCCTCCATATTCCTTGAGATAGACAAGTAGATTATCACTGTCATTTCCTACCTCCTTGGCTACTACTATAATCAATGGGTAGATGAGGCCATTATAGGATTTTATCCATCTTCTCTACTAATGCCAAGCCCTCAATTGTGTTTAATTTCAACCATTTTTTTGCAGATTCCATTCATCAACAACTGGTTAAGTTTCCAACAGAGGAGGTATTCAAATATGCCTCTGTCTTAGTATACATGTTTCTATACTTTCAGGGGGACAACATGAACTTGTCTTTGTAAAAGCTGTATGAGAAGGGAAACCAGCAGTCAGTCATTTTTTGGACTACTCTGGTCATGGAGCAAAAAGAGTACACTTACAAACAATTTACTGAGATGTTTGTTCACCCAGCCATAGGCCTCCTAAGTAGCAAAACTGAACCAAGAATCAGTGAAGAGATCAAAAGGGTGTTGCAGCTATTAAAACAAGTTCAGACACGGGAATAGTACTTGTATGAAAATTATATAGAAATAAGGATTTTTGGATGTGAGCTCACACCTTACAAGCTGCCAAAATTCCTCCCAATGAGGATTTTTTCCTTGGAGTACATCAAGCAGATGATAAACATGGATGAAATCCACTTTTTCACTACCAAGAAAAACTGCCAGTTTAAGATAAAAACACAGGTTGGCCCTTTCATTTGCAACAACAGGCGATAGGGGAAGAAGCAGACAATATTTTGAAAAAAATGCAGCTCAATCTCAGTTTTACCTAGTCTTATGATCCATTAGGGATAATTTCTAGATTAAGGGTAGAAACCAAGTCTAATCCTTATTTTCACACACCCAGGCCAGAAATAGAAAAGTACAAGAATCAATTACAGTGGGTTGAGAACACGTCACAGGAGGCAGAAGAACAACAGGTCTCCTCATCAATAGTGAAAACTCCTACCATGCAGGAGAAGACAACTAAGAGGAGTAAAGAGGAAGAGTCCCTTTTAGGGACTGATATTTTCAGTGAGGAGTTTAAAATTATGTACAGAAAGAAGGCTAAGCTTAGTTCCAGACTAAGCCTTACCAAATATTTAGAGCAAAAAACTACCATCACCACTAGTGAAACAACTCTTTCTTCATTAATGGGTGATCAGTGTACACAGTCTCCTACTACCTCTTCAGCTTCACAAGAGAAGCAACAAATAATGTAGAAAGGTACATCTACTTCAGGTGAGGTAGAGAAGAGCATAATGGATATCTAAAAGAAAACAAAAGTCATAAATGAAGCCCTCAAGATAAACACTTACAAACCAGTTCTGGAAGCGGACTTCTAGTGCCCAAAGCAAGCTGTTGTCAACCTTTGACTTAGAGAAGGGGAAAATGCAGATGACATCCATTCAAGCACAAGTTCCTAAGCCCAAGGGAACATCAGACTACAAAAGGACATATTTTGAGTTTGATGTCAAGGCTATACATCCCATTGACCAAATGGAGATGCATAAGAAAACTAGGGAAATGATTTTCTCTACTGTCACTAACACTACAAGACTTTGTCCAAATTATAGGTCACACTAGCAAATGTCCAGTCACAACTAAAGATGATGAAAGTTTCTGCTCTTGCCAAAGATACCAAGATTAAAACCTTGGAAGATTTGGGAAGAAAACTAGGTTATGATCCTACAAACATCAATGTTGCAGAGGAGCTGATCAAAAAGAAGAATTTGGATATAGCAACATTGAGGAAGCAATTAAAATTGCCAACTACTTAAGATCCTCTAGCTAAGGATATTGCAGAAACAGAGACTCAAAATGCAGATATGATGAAACTCACCATGGAGCAGATTGCACAGCTTAAGCAGATGGAGACAGAGATGGAGAAATTGATCAAGGAAAAAGAGAAGGCCGCTAAACAGACTGCTCCTTTAGAAGCTCTTCCTATCAGAGTCATTTCGATTGTCATATCTGCTATGACCAGTATAGGAGATGTTGTAGACCAGTTGGCTAATGCAGTCTAAAATATGTCCCTGCAGACTTAAGAGATTAAGGAATTGCATGATCAATTAAAACTACTATAGGATCATCAAAAAGAAATATGACATTTTTCATGCAGTAGAGCTTTAGAGAGCTTAGAATCAAATAGAAGCATGGAAGAAGTCAGCAACCGAATCTTCCATTGGATACACTCTTGGTAATGTCAAGGAAATTATTGGGAACAACATCATAGAGGATATTGATGAAATCTAGCCATGTATCCAGATTATTTGTGAGCAGGAAGAGTTGATGGAAAAGGCAAATCAGACAATTGCCAATATAAATGCTCAACCGGGAGAGATGCCTGCTACAACCAACAACATTAGAAATTTTCTTAATTCTAAAAACATGTATGAACTGGATGATTTAGGAGTGGATGACAGGACTAAAACCATTCTGGAGGTGAAGAAAGTTCAGACCAAAAAGAACTTAGTAGTGCAGTTGATAGAGAAGTGTCACACTCTTGAAGTTGTAGTCAACAGGTTTTTCACAAAGATTGATGCATTGAAAAAGAAGGGTCTGCCTTCATTGTTTGTCATCAATGATAAATTAATGACCAGGGAGGACTACTTGAAGAAGCTTCAGGACATTGCCAGGGACACAGCCAAGTCCTCCAACATCAAAGGTTCCATGACAGGAAGGGAATGTTACGAAGCCAACAACAACATATGTTTTATTTAGAATGAGATAAAACATACTTTTACTATAAAACCCACCGTTTCCAAGTATATTGAGGTAGATGAAATCTACCGTAGGGTAACCAAGATAACAATTATAGATGAAGAACCATGAGAAAAGCTATGCGAATTTCAGGATTAGAGGATAGGTCAACTTTGCCAGTGCAACACACGGGTGTTGGCCACTCAGCAACAACTTTCCTTCATAACAGAGCCAAATGTGCATATTCATTCTTTTTGATCGAATTGCTTCCCTTTTTGTTAGTTTTAAGTAATAATAGCATGCCTTGTCACTCAGGCATTTATTGTAAAAAAAATTATTTTTGTTTAAATACTTCATTTTGTCTAAGTATTTAGGGTTGCACCCTTGAACTAGTTAGCAAATAGATTTGTACTAAGCTGGAGCATTTTTGATATAATAAAAGATTCTAGATTTACTTCATATGGCTTGTCTCTCAGTGAGTTCTTTTCATTTTGTTTTTCATTATGTATTCCTCATATAATTTATTTCTTTTATAGTCATCTGATTGAAAATTTAATTGAATCTCACATTCATTTTGAATCCTCTGTTAAGTTGTAGTTTAATTAAGAGATTAATTTACAAGACTATCTGTTATTGTGAATTCCTCTTTGAATTTAAATTGCACTAGATTTCTATAAGGACTTTATTATATTTTGTTGATTAAGAAAACACAGTTTTCTTAATTTCTGCTTATAAATGGTCAAATACTTTGTTTGAATATTAAATCATTTATACTTCTTCATATTTTACTCATCCATCCCACTTTAAATCAAAATAACCATATGTATTTAAAGAGCAACCTTTTGTTTTATTAAAAATATATCTAAGTTCAAAGAACCTGTTTAAAAGCAGTTCACTAGTCATCCAACCATTAAAATCAAACAAAATATTTTAGATGCTTTGGCATAGCCAATTGACCTTAGTTTACCTCAAAGGACAACATCAAACTGGCACTGTTGCCGAGGAGTGAAGAATTGAAAGTTAAATTTCCCCTGGGGCAACAATTTTCCCTTTCCTTTAAGGTGAATAAAGGATAAGGTTATAGGTAAAAATCTTTCACTTGGTGATTCTAGTGGTCCAAGTTGGCTCCCTATAAGCATAGAAGACCATGTTCTAATTCTAAGATTGTTATCCCTCTACCAGACCCAGAAAGACTCATTAAGGGAGCCTCTTCAAGGAGAAGATGTAGAACACCTTCTTCTTCTTTAGCTTTACACCCTCAAGACATTCCATATGTAGATCCCTTTTCATTTATACCCACCCATCCTAATTGGACTGAACTACCTCCTATGGTTTCTGATCTTATTCCCAGAGGAGTAGACCTTCCATCATCCTTTTTGGTACAGTCAATTGAAACATATCAAGTTCCATCCATTCCTATCAAATCACCTTCATCTGAGGAAGAATTGGGTTTACATTTACCTTAATTCAAACCTCAAGATTTCATTACTCTAACTACTTATTCTATTCCATCATCCTCAACTAATCTTGAACATACATTTTCTATCTATTCAAATCCTTTGTTTGAAAATACGAAAGACTTCCCACCAGAAGTTCATAAATTGGTTATCAAAACCCCTTTCAAACTCTTAAAGAGGTCTCCTCCCTCAGCTACACATATTAATACACCTACTGACTCATCTTCATCTCCTTCATCTTCATCATCTTCCTCTTCCTCATATATAACCACTCAGACACCCCACACTCCTCCTGCTGTTATGGATTTTCGACCCATTGTGCAAGTTAGGTATGTTGCTCTAGTTATTCTTACAAACTTGGGAAATTTTCCTAATGGTTATCTAAAACATCTGCCAAGATTCAATGGAGAAACAGGTCCCTCAGTAGAGGATCATGTGTCATCCTTCTTAGATTTTGCTGACAATATGAACATAGAAGAAGAAAATGTTTATATGAGATTATTTGTACAATCTCTAGAAGGAAATGTTAGGATCTGGTTTAGGCAACTCAGAGCTGACTCTATTAGAAATTGGAATGATCTCATAACAATATTTAAAAATCAATGGTGGGTAAATAAAGATCATGTTTACTTCCTTACTGAATTTGAGTAATTAAAGAGAAACCCAAGAGAACCAGTGGCTGAATTCATTAAAAGATTTAATAGACTCTATCATAAAATACCTGTCGATTGTAAACCACCAGTAGCAGCTGCAAAGGCCAGATTTTCCAAAGCATTTGATGATGACTTCATGGTTATGCTAAGGGAAAGAGTTTCTAATACATTAGAAGACATGCAGGCAAATGTTATAGAGGTAGAAGCCAATAGGTCAACTTCTAGTAAACTTAAGGCTAAAGCAAAAAAAGAAGAAAGAAAACTAAAAGCTAAGATTGATGATTCATCCTCCTCTAAACTAAACTTGAAGATCAGAAAATTGATGAAATTACATATTTGCTCAGGAACCTTTCTAACAGGATTTCAAAAATTTAAACACGGCCTAGAACTACTCAATAAACTGCTGTTAGACCTCAAGCTCAAACGCAATTTAGAAGAGCTCCTCAAATGCAAATTCTTTAGAGACTAGGTTTTGATCAAAACATTCAGCTTCCTTTGCTTATTGATGATCAAAGGTCACAAGATACAAACCCTTTAATTAATGAAGATATCAATAACATTGATTCTTTGGCAGTACAAATGGCCATATTCCCTTCATCTCAATCTCAGTCTTTTGAACTAGAAGTAGGAGATACTCAAATTTCTTGATACCAAGCATTCTCTGAATTTTTAATTACAGAATTGAATAAAAGATATAATCTAAGACCAAGATCAGGTCCTAGTAGACCTCTAAAATATACCACCATAATTGAACCTGCAATGAAAAATATTCAAACACAAAATCCATCACCTCAGACTACAGAGTCATCCATTGAAACCCTCCTATTTGACAAGACTCTTTTGACCACTTTTAATATTGAAAAGGAATTGGAAAGGGTCAAGATTCCTATACTTTTAGCCAAACTTTCCAAAAATCCTAGTTACAAAAATCAAGTGTCTAAACGGATACAGTCCCCTAGTGTATATGCTGAGGGAGATGTTATTAGTCTGCAAGATGAAAAGCCCTCGATAGTGTTTGGCCCTAGTTCTGATATGATCGATGAAATTGTTCCACCATTTTATGTAACATTAAAAGCTCATGATTTTCTGTTGTATAACTGCATGCTAGATTCTAGAGCCTCTCATAACCTTATGTTGAAGGTAATAATGGACCAGCTTTAGTTACAAGTCACTCGTTCCTATCACGACATTTACACCTTTGACTCAAAGAAAGTACCATGCCTAGGATTGATTAAAGACCTAGTTGTGACCTTAGCTCAAATACCTATCAAAAGTATAGTTCTAGACATAGTTGTCACTGATATTCCTACCAAGTTTGGCATGCTTATATATAGACCATGTTGTGCTAAACTTGGAGGATCACTTCAGATGGACATGTATTTTTCTACTATCCTAGTCTATGGAGGTGAGCATTTAAGGTTATATAGGGAAGTCTATTTCCTTCATATTGTTTGTAGGTATGATCAAGCAAAGAACCACCCTATCTATGTAGTAGATCAAGATTTTGGTTGCTTTCACTTGTCTCCACAAAATGCATCAAACACTCAACTTGCCATTGAAAATACTATTTCCCAGCCGAAAGTTGTAGAATCAGATATCTGGAAGCTTTATTTTGATGCCTCTTGCTCAAAGGAAGGAGAAGGAGCAAGAATTCTTCTAATATCACCAAGTAAAGAAAACATAACTCAGTCGTGTAAACTTGAATTTGAAGTCACTAATAATGTGGTTGAGTATGAGGCTTTTCTCATTGGTCTTGAGTTAGCTAGAAGTTTAAAGGTTCAAAACTTGAGTGTATTTTCTGATTCTAAGCTTATAGTAAACCAGGTTAGAAATCTATGTCAGACTAAACCCCCAAGGTTTAGGTCATGTAGAAATGAAGCTTGGGACACAATTGAAAATTTCTTCCAAGGGTTTTAACATAACTGTTATTCCCAGAGATGAAAACATGCATGCTGATTCACTAGCTGTCTCAGCAAGTTCCTTCAAAATCCCTGAGCCAGTATCATTAGAATACCAAATCCAAGTCAAGTATCGGACATCAATTCCTGATAACCTTAAACACTGGCATATTTTCGAAGATGATGAATGGTTGAAATATTTCCTTCAAGTTATTGATGAATTCTCAAATATGCAAATTGAAGGAGATCAAAACGATATTCCAGAATTAAATCAACAAAATCCAGAAACTTCATTCAACCCTAAAATTCTTGATCATGATATCATCCAGTTATCTAATTATTTTATCACTAAAGGATTAATCCCATTGGAAAAATTATTTGATAATAATGATGTCTCAAAAAATCCCTTATTTCACTCACCTGAAGAAGAAATCGAAGAATGTAATATTGGGACTTTGGATGATGTGAGAAATGTTAAATTATCATCAACCTTACCTTCATATGTAAAAACCAAATACTTGAATCTTCTTAAAAACTACAAAGACGTGTTTTTCCTAGTCTTATAATGAATTAAAAACTTATGACACATCTTTGAATGAGCATAAGATTCCTTTGAAACCAGAAGCAAAACCCTTTCAACAAAAGCTAAGAAGAATCAATTCCATACTACTGCCAAGAATTGAGGAAGAACTTAAAAAGCTGCTTGATGCTCATATCATAGTGCCTTTAAGGTACTCTAATTGGGTAGCCAACCTAGTTCTTGTTAGGAAGAAGAATGGTGAGATTATGCTATGCGTATATTTTTGAAATCTGAACAAATCATCTTTAAAGGATAACTATCCATTGCCCAAAATGTACCATCTACTTCAAAAAGTTTCAGATTCCAATAGGATCTCTATGCTAGATGGATTTTCTGGTTATAACTAGATTATGGTAAGTGAAGCTGACCAAGACAGAATTACTTTCACCACTCCTTGGATTACATTTATGTATGCCAGAATTCCATTAGGGTTAACCAATGTTGGAGCCACTTTCCAAAGAGGCATGGACCTCACATTTGTAGGTAAAACATCTAAATTTACTGTCATTTATTTATATGATTTAACTATTTTCTCTGATTCTGATGAAAGTCATTTAAAACACTTGAGCAAGGTTTTTGACAAGTGAAGGAAATTTGGCATATCCATCAATCCAAAGAAATATTTGTTTGTTGTGAATGAAGGGAAATTACTAGGGAATATTATCTCCAAGGAGAGAGTTATAATTGACCCAAAGATAGTTTCAGCTATTCAAACCCTATCTTTGCTAAGGAAGAAGAAAGAGATTCAAACCTTCCTTGGAAAGATCAATTTTCTCATAAGGTTTTGTAGAAATTCTCACTGTAGATTAACCTGATAATGCAATATAACTAAAGAAAAATACTTTAATATACTTTTACAGTCAAACTTGCAGAAGCTTAATAGATTTAAGCAAGATCAAGCAGAACACATATAACCAGAAGCAGAATCAATGCACATGAAACACAAAAGAATAATCAGGGGAAAGCCTCAGCTAAAAACCCCACTATCTGTATTATCATACAAGTGGAAATATCTCAGGATTACACACAGCTTTAGCTCTCATAGCTATCCAACTCTCAGTACAATCCTCATAGATGCTCACAGGCAAAATAGACTTCTCATTAAGTCCTCCACACTGCCCTCTAGGCTCCTATTTCCTAGCGCGGTTTTTCGTGGGTGATCCTACTATTACCATGTGTAACATTAATCAGTCACACTGATCTTACACTATGTAAAACTACTCGAATCTCAAGGAATGAATTCCTTCTGCATGCAAGAGTTTTCCTTATAGGAAAATTCTTGCAACTGATAGTACAATGTCCATGTATTTAATCTCAACTTGGTCTTTCTCTGAATAGACATGCATGAGTTATTTATGAGAGAATCTTCAGTTATCTGGAGTACACTAGTTTGATGCATGCATGTATTAACTGATTGAACTCACAATTAGTTCCTCAAACTATTTGGAACTAATTTAACTAGAAATAACTCAGTTAACTGAGCTAACTAATTGCAACTCAATTATAAGGATATTATATCCTTAATTAAGGGATAATATCCTTAATTTAAGGGATAGCTATTACATGACTTCACAAAGAATTCTAGCTTGAATTTATCCAACTAATTAATCCAAGATGAATTAATTAATTACTTTTCAAGGATCTTGTGAGACTAGATTCGAATTTTAATTCAAAGACAAATTATAATTGGAATATTCCTTTTGCCACATTTCAACACTCCCTCTCAACAAGAAAGGGATTATCTGCCACCCTGATCCTGTCTCTATGGAACTCGAATTTACAATTTGACAATGCCTTAGTCAAAATGTCAGCATCTTGCAACTCTGTCAAAATATACTTAAACAACATGATCCTCCTCGCCACACAGTCTCCGAGATGATGATATCGAATGTCGATGTGCTTGGACCTGTCATGAAATACTGGATTCTCAAAGAGTTTGATACAACTCTGATTATCACAGTAGATCATAGTTGGATCCATCCTCTCATCAAACAAACCAACTAAAATTTTCCGCATCGAGGTGGCCTCACATGATGCCTAACTTGTAGCCATGTATTCGGCCTCTGCCGTGCTAAGTGCAACTTACCTCTGTTTCCTGCTATACAAAGAAACTGTCGTCGACCCAAGGTTGAAAATTCCACCTGATGTGCTCTTCAAATCTGATGGAATCCCTGCCCAATCTGCATCAGTGAAGCCTTGTAGCTTCACTCCCTTTGTCCATCTGTACCATAATCGATACTGAGATGTGCCTCTGAGGAATCTCAATACATGCTTTGCTGCATTCCAAAACATCTTGGTAGGTTGAACCATAGCTTGACTCAACTGGTTCACTGCATAGCACAAATTTGGTCATGTGTTCACTAAGTACATCAGTGAACCCACAAGCTGCCTGTACATAGTAGCTTCTACTACTTCTCTTGAAGTAGCATCCTCCTTCCTTCAGTTACTTGCTAGAGGAGTCTGCATGGGCTTGCACTTATCCATGTGGAATCTCCTGAGTATCTCATTGGCATACTTGCACTAAGACACAAACAACTCCCCATCCTTCTGCCATACTTCCATGCCAAGGAAGTAATGCATGAGACCCATGTCTTTCATCTTGAATTCCCTTGCAAGGTCCTCCTTGCAAGACATGATCAACTGATCATCACCTATCAATATGAGATTGTCAACATAAAGTACAATGATCAATTGCTTACCTTTCACCATGATGTGGTATAAGTTCGCATCTGCTTCACTCTTTGTGAAGCCCAACCCGGTGAAGTAGTTTTCGATCCTGGTGTACCAAGCACGAGGTGCTTGCTTCAGCCCGTACAAAGCTCTCTTGAGTCAGCACACATGCGACTCATTATCAAAGGTCTCAAAACCTTCTGGCTACTCTATGTGCACCTCTTCCTCAATCTTGTCATTGAGGAATGTAGTATTCACATCCATCTGATGGATCTTCCAGCCCATCTGTGCTGTTAGTGCCAACATCGATATGATAGATGAGTACCTTGCGTAGGATTGACAGGAATGATCTCTATCTTAGGCTAGGTAACTGATGGTGTCTTCTCAACTGTAGATTTCTTTAGGATGGTGTATTGCTGAGAAGAGGAATTACTTAATGGAGTTTGTTGTTGAAAAACAATTTCTCCCTCTATGATCTCCTTCCCTTGTTCACCTTGCTTGGACTGCTTTAGGGCCTAATTAAATTGATCCCAAACATGTTCCATCCTTGGATCTATTGTATGATTTTATCCTCCAAGATTTTAAGAATTGTTTTTTGTTTATTGTTGCTGAGGTAGAATGGATGTTTGAGAGGAAGTCTCCTATTGAGTAGAAACTATAGTATTCTTTAGAGATTTGTTTTCGTAGGGGAGGTTGTAATAAATCAAATGGAAGATGAGACAACCTTGAATTTCTAAAAGAAAAAACATGTTCTCTTTCTTTTACTGATAGTGTCTCATCTACTTGACTCAAGACTATACTATAATAGGAGGCTACAAGAAATAAATCATCAAATTTGTGTTGCTCATGTACATATTTTGTAATGTCGAAGAGTAAGGAAACCTATTTTGCTACTCTATCAGGGTCATATGGGATGGTAGCCAATTTCAATTCCTCAGTAGGTTGCAACTCTTTTTCAGCGTGTCCATAATTGGCTAAGGAGAAAATTCCAAAAGGTAGAGGGAATTGAGGCCAAACCTTCTTGTTAGAATCATTTAAAGCCTTAGTAATCCCATGACCAACTATTTGATATGTTACTTCCCTGCATAACAACTTGTCTAGAATATAAAGTGGCAAGAGATGGGGGTCTCCATAGCTTCCCAAGACTCTAATGTATGTGAATGACTCTTCACCATACCAATTCCCAATTTTCTTAAGGTTTTCCATAGCTTTCAGGGACATTCTAGGGGGTTTGGTTTCAAATATAATTTCATAAATAGGGATAATGACTCTGTGAAAAATCTGATAGAAATGGACGAAATAATTGGTTTCCAAAAGTACACTATGGTGAATATGAATTGGTAATAGGTCATAAAGGGTCCACTTCCATCCCATGGCTAGGAAATCAAGAGAATAATAGAGATAATCCATGATGTAGGTTGACATGTAAAATGGAGGGATTTTATTCTCAGATACACTGTGGGAAGAATAGAAAGCTAAAATATGTTTGTCCAAGTTGTTGGAAAGTATAGTAGCCCAATAAAAATGTAACCCTCAAAATCCCCATCAATTTAAGCAACCTAATCATTAGGAAATTCAAAGACATTTGGGTAGGCATGCAATCTGCAAAGCATGGAAACAACTTGACTAAAAGGAGAGGCGAGTGAGTCTATAAAGTAATTACCATCCTCCTCTTTATTGTGTTTGTTTGGATCGGTCCTCTATTCCTTTATAGAATCAGTTGGGTCCCTGTGCTTCTTTATAAAGTCCCCCACATACTCTTTGTTGTAAATCTATTGTAGGTCTAATATGTGATACATTTCCTTAAAAGATTTCGATGTGAATAAACCAATTTTGGTGCCTTTTTGTGTGTGGAACTTTCTTCATGTAATTTTCATGGTTTCAGCGACCCATGTGACCATATTTGTATATGGCAGAATTCGAAGCCTCACCCCAATTATATGCAAAAAAGGGTTTGTTGTGTCCTATGGAGTTACCTCTGAAGTTGAGGTTTCATCATCGACCACAATTGTTTTCACTGTCACCTTAGGGCCTTCATCTTCAAAATATTTGTAAATAACTTCCCATAAGGAGTGCCCTAAATCCCTGGGATAAACTGTGTCTAAGAACAACCCTACACCTCGTAGTTTTTCATCTATTGTTTCCCTGAATGGGTCGGTAGATTGATGGACAAGTTCCTTCTTCTTTGCCTTAGCTTTATTCATTTCTTCTTAGTGGGAGGAGTCAAATATCACCTATAAAATGCAGAAATATTAACGGAATGAAGTTGCTGAGAAATAAAAAATTGGAGGTTTCCTAAAAAAGATTGCAAGCTAGTTTATGTCTTATGGGCAATGGATCAAAATTTCAAAAACACATAAACTTATTAAACTTAGTTAAGTTTTGCAAATTTAAACAGGGAAAAATAGATAACATGCAGCATTACAAAACAACAATTTGATGATGGATTTCACCCCTCCTGGGCTACATCTTTGGGTCTAGCTTCTAATGTTGGCCCTTTAAATTATATGCTCAAAATTTCAATTACATCAACATACAATGCTCAAATCACAAAAATAATGTTGACATTATGTCTAGAACACCCAAAAACCCATGTGTAGGCTCTTCTTGGGCTAAAAAAGGTAAAAGACGGCAAAGTTAGGCCTCCTTCTTCATTTTCTTACTAACTGCTCCACAAATTCGCAAAACTGGATAAAATGGAAACGAATTCCCCCTTTAGCAGATCCACTAGGCAACAAATTGGCACGTGTTCAACGTTGATTCCACCGTAAATGGTGCAAAATGTCAGACCATTGGTTCCCCCCCACACCCTATTCCTCCACCCTCCACTCGATCATGTGGCGCTTAATGTGGCC
>APFE030880394.1:0-14886 GCA_000404065.3 Pinus taeda
CATGTCTTCAAAAATATCAGCCCCTTTTCAACTTATACACTTGAAATTCTATTTCCAATATAATCATTTGTTGATCTTTATTATATTAATTGGCTTCTAAAGTCTTCATGCAAGAGCAACACGCTTATAAGAAGTGTGTATGAAGTCTAGGTTATGATTTCAATGCAAAGGGAAAATCATCATTAGTTTGTTGTACTACACCGTACAATTAGTATTTCTAACATTTATGTATCAAATTCCCTCAATTCTTCATTTTGTGAATCTTGCAGAGTGCCCAATGAAGAGTCCACCTCCCAAACAAATGCATGGATATCATTTAACTTGGCCAGAACTAGTAGAGTGAAAGAGCAATGATCAGGTTCAAGTTGTTCTTCCATTTTCTCATCACAAATATTTCTTCCTTCCAATTTAGATAGTATAGTAATTAGATCTTGAAGACCCTCCCTATTACTCTACAATTCTTCCTCTTAGATTTTAACTACAAAATTAGAATATTAAAGCTCCAGTATCAAAGAATCCATTTCTCAAACTTGCTTCTTCATGGGAATCAATTAGAATTTTATTTTCTTTGAGAATCCACTTTAAGGAATGATCTGCTTCCTTTAAAGCATCATAGTCTACCTCTATCTAAGATTCCAACTGTTGAATTGAATATTTTGTTAACCTCAAATGTGCCTCCAACTTCAAAATATTAACTTTGTGATCCTTTGCCTGATCTGACGATTTATTTTCAAGGAAGTAAAGAGCTTATGTATTTCTTATTCACCTTTCAACAAGGATGTAGGCTCGCCAAAATGTGTAGAAACTTGTCCTGAATATGTTCTTAAATCTGGTGATGAAACAACATGTTTTTGTAAATAAATAACTACCACTGTCTTCTGAGCATCAATTCTCTATTTCTAAGCAAGGTAAACCTTCTATGTCAAATCACATACCTCAATTTTTGTAATTGTCTCAATATCCATAGCTTTCTTTAAGACTAGAGGTGAATTTGTTTTACTCCATCAATTCACATAATTCATCCCAATGCCATACACTTGGGATAAAAAACTTTATTAACATCCTCTAACTCTCATCTACCTCAGTATACTTTTGAAAAGTATGCTTGATTAGAAACAATTGCTTGATCTCATGCTTGATGAACAGGTCAAACTCTATAGCTTCCATGAAAGCCTTCTATGTGATCCTTCTATTGCTAATATTATCCAAACGATCTTGCTTGGTTCGGGAGGCTGGCTTTAAGATTCTGAGAGATAATTGATAACAAATGGTTATGAAATGGAATTAGCTCTTGCACGAGAGCAAAGATTAACCTAATAAACACTAAAATGATATTAAATAAAATTGAATTCGATCCATAACAATTTTGAGAGACAATTTATCTCTATCAACCCAAAAAACTGTTAAACAACTCAAATCACCTGCCCTACCCTTATCTTCACAGCCGCCTCCTCCTCTCTCATTATCCCAGACTGGACCCTAAGATAAGCTCGACCCAGACATCGACACAGACAGACCCTAAACTGAAGACCCTAAACTCAAACCACACCGACACAAGGAGGAAGATATAGGTATATATATATATATTCCGAACTCATTCTCGCCTCTACTTGCTATGGAATTGATAAGTTCATTATGTTTTGGTTTTTTTGAAATTTCAATTCTCGCGCTTTTCTCTTTTTTGGAAAAGGATGGGTTGATGCTTTTTCTTTTTTTAAATTTCTATTCTTGTGCCTCCTATTTTTGAAAAAGATGTCACGTAAATGTTTTTTGATGCCATTTTATGCTTTTTCCGTCACTGATGCTTTTGTTGACGGGTTCATGCTTTTTCTGTCCAATGGGCTCATGCTTTTGTTACCATTTTTTTTTGAAGGGAAATATCAAACGCACATCTTGCCCACAGGGCTTCCATATATGTTTTTCTTTTATTTATTTATTTATTTGCAGTTTATAATCTAGTGTTCATTTAATTTTTATTTTAAATTTTTATTTACTTTTGTAGATGTTTGTAGTAGGGTGTTGAAAAGCTTTGAGATCCAAGAGTTTGATGGATATATTATGTTATTTATTTTTTATTTTATTTAATAGTTGTTATATGAAATTTATTGAATATTAATATTATTTTTTATTTAAAATTGCAAAGTAATATGTATTTAGGGTAAGTGTCTTAACAAATTTGAAAACCTCTTTTTAATAAGTTTTAAAAAGGGCAAGTAGAAAAATTTATGTATACGAATATTTACAATGAAGGGCGTCCTCCTTGATATATAAGAATATAGGAATTAGTGTAGCCATATAAATGAAATGGCTAGCAAACTCAAATGAACATCAAAACACACAACTCATGATATATTTCACATAGCCAAGCCAAAAAAAAAATCATGAACATCTCAAAACTCATAATTAAATTTGTATTAAAACTCATAATTAATTTGTTTTGCATAAAAATTTTCTATTTATTACTGGAGTAAGATTTTTGTCCATTTTACTTTTCTAGGAAATAAACTTATTAAGGGCTTTTAGAAATGTAACTGAACATTGTTTATCAATCCTAATGTAGTTGGATTTGAGATCTAACCACATATAAGGGGCTTGGGTGGAAGTGAATTTTTTAAACCAATTTGTGTCAACTCAACACTAATGTAGTTGGTTTGAGATCTAACAATGTATGAGGGGCTTGCTAGATGGGAATCTTTTAAACCAATTTATGTCAATAGCAAGTCACATATATATTTCTATGAATTATTATTTAGCATTTACATTTCTTCTACTCTTCCATTGTTATAGTTAGCCCAGTGAAAAACATTTTTTTGTGCTTAATTTCCTAACAAAATGTAGCATTGTAGAAGACTTGAACAAGACTTGAACATTTTTTAGCAGGCGAGCTTTCCGTCTTTTGCCTGGCTACTATTGTCAACATCCCATTTTGATATGGCTTCTTGAAACTTATGTTTTTTTTCATACCCACTTTTTAATTTGATCTTAGGTATGTTCTTAATAATTTTATCAAAGTATGCATTTCACCATGAACATTACGCATGCTTAAATTAAAATCAGATTGAATTAACTTGATTGCATGTTCCTATTCAATATTCATGCAAACTAGTGTGGTACTCAATGGTCATTGTAGGTGTTGATGTTCAACCTTTAAACCTAGTATTCAAAATGCAGTTTATTTATAGTTCTACGGATAAAGAAGTAAATGGTATCTCTCAGTTTTCTGAATTGTTTCATTGCCATATTGTTTGACTACATCATACCAACATATCTATCTATCTATATTTATTTAATATATTATTATATATACGTTTATATATATATACACATTATCATACCATTTTTTTTAGGTTAGGTTTGTTTTGTATCTTTAGTTGGTAACAAGTAGATATTTGTGAAGACATTTTCTAGAAATAGTTAGGGAATTAATTAATTCACTCGAAATACTATAACTCTAAATGTAGAAAGTTATAACATTATTGACTATGTGAAAGTCAAGATTCAACAGTAAAATTTGTTAAAAAGCAATTGCAATGTAGATGTTATTTAATTGATCAAATAAACAAAATCATTTTATGCCTTATTTTCTACCTCATCTTACAAGTGGGATACAAAGATTTATTGAGATTTGGAGTAGCAAAACCATTATTTTGAGTTGGAAAGCTCGTACACCATTGATAATATGAGGGAAAATATTTGACACAACGGTATACATCTTTCTTGGTGATGTTTAATCTTCCTAGCAAGTAAGTAGAAAATGGTTGTTGCTTAGGTTATTATAACATCTAAAATGAATCAACTCTTCACTTGGTTTTGTGTCTAAGAGATAAAATCCATATCATGGTCAAAACTACAAGTAGGAAGAAAGTTACTCTTGAGGCTGAGAGGTTAGATACCTTTAACAAAGTTGAGGCCAAAGTTTAATACAAGGAAACATTTATAAGAATCTACACTACTTCTTTTCCTTAATCTTCAAGGGGTTAAGAGGGGAAACAATATTTAATTTATTGCATTCTCTTGTGAAGACATCAATCCTTTGTAAGCATCAACTTATAGTAATTCTTGGCTCCAACATGAACTCAACCATCACTACACCAGGACATGGACTTCAAATCAGGCTTGAGCTAGATATTTAAAGATATAACTCATCCCTAAAATATGGCCTTCAAACATCAAAGCATGTCCTCTGAAACTCGGCCTTCAAACCACATAACTCATCCCCTTAAACTCAGATTTTAAAAAGAAAGTATTCATCCTTGAAAAAGATAAATAAAACATACAAAATATCTTCCCCAAGCAAAAAGACAAAAATCCTTCAAATATGTGCCAAAAACCTTCCATAGAGAACTACTTCAACACAGATGCACTTCACTTCTTCTTAGTTCATGAGGTATGAACCTCAGACCTTCTCCTTGGCTCTACTAAAACTAGAACCAAATTATTGAGTCGAGTGGTTAGAGAAGTTCATTTTCACACCTATTTATTTGTGTTTGGATTTTGGGTTAGGGTTGACTTGTCCACTAGTTGGGGTGACTTTCTCAATTGGCATAACATATAATGAGTATTAAAAAATTCATTTATCCTCAACTTTGAGAATTTATAAAGAATGCCATATATGATTGGAACGGTCTTGGAAACAACTTTCTAACCATATATCTTATGCTCCCATTTGAGCTGGGTATTTGGAGAAAATTAACCTTCAAAGGTAGAGTACCTAATCAGTTGGGTCATATTAAAAAAATATTTGACATCTCCTCATTCCTATACAATTAAAGGGAGTTCCATATAACGTTGGAAAAGTATCATAATATCTTATTTGACTATATAATTTACTCTTTCATTTGGACAACCTTTGACATCAACAACAACCATTTTCAACACTCACCACTTCTAAGTTAAGAAAATTAAGAATCTTCTATTCTACATGTGTTGTGATGTCCATATGAGCGAGCCAGTAATAGGTCTAGTTTTATGGTGATTGGTTTGCAAATACCATTAGATGAAATTTCAAATGTCAATGGAACAAGATGATCCATGTTCATGTTCTAATTTTCTCTCTTCCACTTAGTTACTGCCATTTGAAGGGAATTAAATTTGTTATAATTCTCGACCCCATTACAAGCAACTTGTCTACCATAACACTGATACCAATATTCTCATCATGATTTGGCCTTGCTTTCCTCCATCCCAAGTTACCAAACCTTATATTCACTACGATGTTCATATCATCTAACCTCATATCGAACTCTTGGATTCCATGCTAAAGAAAAGCAAAATCCTCTTCCATATGTGCATTGTAACCTGAAGGTATAATTCAGTGGAGGAAACCAACACATTGATCTGAAGAAAAGAAGAAAATAAGTATGATGGGAGAGATATTGGCCTCTAAAGGTTGGGAGAAGCAACTATGGTGATCTGAAGCATTTAATATTAAAATGAAACATGGGCCTATAGTGTATGACCTCAAAATAAAACAGTCATGTCCAGTGATTCCCAACAATGTAAGGCCCACCACCCTTGTTGCTATGCTACCTCTTGATGCCGTTGATCCTACTCCAAAATTGTACACCGCTTGGGTTTAAGCTCATTTGTGAGCAGTTTCTAGTGGTGGTGCTAAGCTATTTTTCCTCCTCTTTTTCGCTCCACGCATCCTTGGCTACCACCCTTGAATGTTAATCAGCTGCTCAATATTTAGCTCAAAACCTCAATGACCGCACCCGTCTCGGAAAAAGGATCCGAACGCAACTCGTTTCACTGAAAATTGAGTTCGTATGAGGAAGATGTCACGTTCCGTCCACGTTTCCAAACAGAAGAAATTTTTAAAAAAATTGCATAGTCAATAGTTTGTACTGTTGATGTGGCAAGTGACTGTGCAAGGTCAACATTGGTCAACAATCCAATTAGGCCTCGACAAGTGTCATATTTTTGTTAGTTATCAAATATGGTGAAGTGGCATGATTTGTTTGGTTAATGGGGGACGAATGAGGTGGGGACAAGTGGCAAGCCTAGAGGTTGCCACGTCTCCCTCCCAAATGGTCAGCTCAGTGCGCAGTGGAACAAATTTTGTGGCACGCTGGGTGGTCGAACATGGGACCTATACTAAACAACCGCAACACATTTCCATTACACCACCACATTACAACTTAACCGTTATGTTTACCGCACCTATTTCAAGTTTAATGTAATGCAAGTTGGGGGTTAGGAGGGCCAACCCGCAACGCAACCCTCCCATGTGAATGCTCCATTGGTGGTTACGGTCATATGTATTCAACAGTCACCATAAATTGTGCCACATAAACCATAACCATTAGCATTATTCCGTTGCATGTGTCCGCCTCCACCAACACCACCGAAGTTAACGGTTATTAAAAATGTGGTTTGCGTTAATCACGTTTAGTGGTTAATTAAGTGCGTTTTAAAATTAATTAACTCTAGTTTAACTTGGCAGAAATTATGGCAGACCTCCAGAATTGGTGCTAACTCCAGCTTTAGTGGAGTCAATTGGAGTTCCTCCAGTTTTAGAGGATTTTTCGTAGGGAAAGCTTTTTTGACCACAACTCGAGAAAAATTTGAACAAATTGAGCTAAAAAAAAGGTGTTCCTAGCTAATTTGAGCATCCTGAACACATTGAATAAGGTTTAAGGAGCAGTATAGCTTTGTAAACAACATTTTTTTTACCACATTGAGCTAATACAGAGGCCCATACCATGGACGCTAGACCAAGGAGATGTAGCCCAGGACGGGTGAAATCCTTCATCGAAACACTGTGTTAAGAGTTCATGTTGATGGTTTGCTATACTTTTCATTAATTTCTTTCAACACTTGTTTTTAATGCTATTTTTCTCATGTATTTCACCTAAAACTTGATAAAATTTACATGTTTCTAATCATGAACACCATAAGAGAAACATGCACAAAAAGCAATTGAAAACCATTTGCTTGTAAATCTGAAATTGAAATTAGCACAACAAAAAAAACATTCAACAACATATCAAGTAGCTCAAAAAGTTGAGTTTAGAGAGTGGGAGAATGTGAAAAACTATCAACTTCCAATTTGAAAATGCAATCATTGAAATCATATTGAACTAAGTGGAATATTAAAAAAACATGAGAAATTAGTCAGTTACAAATACCTCACATTGAAATGGTCATAGATGAATGACTCAATGTATTTGAATCCCAAAAGACGATATCTAATATAATGCACTGCAAAAACCCCTCAATACTTAAATAGTTCAATACTCTAAATTAATAATTTTGAAAGACTTTGGATTCATGTAGAATGTCTTTATAGGATAAGAAACAACAATATATCGGTAGGTCAATAGAAAATTTATGACATAAGAAAGTTGAAACACTACCCACAATATAATTTTCCAACTGCAACAATTTTTTTAACCATGGTAATATACCTTCTCTATAAATAATTTAAACTCAAGATGACGTACCTGCTGAGAATGTTTAGTAACATTAATTGGAAAATATTTTTTACACTGAAATGAATCCACTAGACTTTGCAGCGACCAATCATTTACATGTGTCCATAAAAAAAGATATCATAAATTAGGTAACTCACAACAGTTGTAATAGCCGAAGAATATACCTACCTAAAAGACACCATAGATGCTTGCTGTACCACAATCCAATTAGAAACATTAACATGTTGAAAGGTATTCTATTTGTTGAACTTAATTAAAAAGAGAAATATGTATCGTTTAAAATATAAAATAAACTTTACATGAATTTAATAGTATGTAATTTTGGTTTTCCAAAAGGAAAATGACACATGTATTCCATGTGAAAATGCATATCAATGGATTCCAAAAATAACTTCATAAGTTACCTTCATAGCACTACCAACTTCCCCCGATGGGGGTGAACATGCATTGGTACAAATGGCATGTGATCGGCCATCTAGGCCTACCTCCCCTCCATGTGAATATTAATGTTGCAGTGATGACAAGACTCGATACTTACTCCTCTGGCGTGACACTCCTCCTCAAGCACTTTGAGGACAAATGTGAACCTTTGTACATGATTTAGCTCAATTTGACAGTTTGGGCAATGAGTTTGGCTGGTAAGGAGTTTGATAGCAATCAAGTTTGTCTTTATGGTGCCTCACAGGGCCTATGGCCTTGGGTGAGGAAGGAAAAGGACACTTGTAGTATCTTGAAGTGGTTCGACATCAGTCTCCTAGTCTACCCTTGGTACCATGGTACAAAGACAGTCAAAAGTCTAGTTCTTCTCCCTCGCTTCTATTGGCAACAAAGACTTTTCATCACTCTGCTAGCTCCTGGACCCTCTCTTGCTTGAGAAAACCGCCCTCTCTTGCTAGCTCCTGGACCCTCTCTTGCTTGATGGAGTTTTATTTGGCATCTGGTATTTTATGCTTTGAGGTCGGGTCTCGCCCTTAGCCCGAATGACATTTCAGTCTCTCGGCCAACATTTGGGGGTGGGGGTTATGATGATGTGCATCCTTGGGGAGGTGTCTTAGAATTATTTTACTCTGGAACCTATGTTGGGTAAAATTGAGCCCTTCTCACCTTATTGGTAGTACTATAGCAGCGTTGGATACATTGTAGCACCCCGTGTAATGATCCCCATCCCCCTCCTATAAATTTTGTCAATAGTTCTAGTTTCTTCTTGTGTCTGTCACAACATGCTAAGGTCATATAGCCATATGAAAATAATGTATGTAAATTGTGTACGTTGGTATTCTCCAGACCCCAATCTCAGAAAGTTTGGTTGGAATGAGGGAGTGGGTGATGTTGAGAGCATTTTTGCACGCTATTTTATTTTGAACATCTAATGAAAGCCATTTTGAAAGGAAAAAAAAAAAGAACAACGACAATGATACTCTCATTTCCCTATGGTGTTAAAAATGGCATGTAGATCATTAAATTTATTGAGCTCAAAATATGCCTTCCCCTCCTCTTTAGCAAAGTTCAACTTCATTACACTTGTTGGATTTACTATATCAGATGGCTATGACTCCTCGCCGACTTCATCACTTTCAAGGATGAGCCCTCGACTCGCTTCCCAGGATGTCAGGTTGTGGCATTACCTCTATATATGGTTGGGCGAGGAAAATTTGAGAAGGTAAGTGGGCTCTTGAGAAGTTACAAGTGAATAGATTAGCTTTTGTGAACGAATTGTTTGTTACAAACATGTCAAGCGATTGCGCAAACTGTGACTACGTTGACAAGAACTGCTACACGTATGTTTTCTTTTAGTCTCAATTTCTTATCAATCTCTCTTCCTTTTCCTTTTAAAATTTCGTGTCATTTGTCACGATTTCAAATTTAGCTACATATGAGCTCATTCGATTTTGTGTTGTTTTGTTTCAAAGTAAAAAGGGCTTCCAGATGGACGGTATTGTGGAGACCACTTATGAAATGGGGTATTGAGTTATATGTAGTAGTTATAAGTTTCATTTCCATGGTTTCGAAATGATATGATAATTGAACGTATTTGGATTTGATGTGAACATGCATGGTGGAAATGTATCCATGGAGAATGAATGCAAGTGCGGCCCCAACTACCAATGCGGTTCTTGCAGCTACAACACCTGATTCAAAATATAGTCTCTTCAATGGTGGTTTGCAATACGGGTGTTATAAGTCCAATATAATCTCTTCAATAATAGTTGTCTCTCCAATTGGAGTGTAATAAGTCCAGTATGTTCCACCAGGCACGATGTTACTATACTAGGAATTTTAAATAAAGACTCAATTTACATAGATTTGGGATTTTTAGTGTCGCTTGTATTGTTCGTGGCATGCCAATTACTATGCTACTCACCTTAAGCCATCTTTGACGGTTTTGGAAAAATTATCTTTGGTTTGTATTGCAGGGTGAACCATATGGGGAATTCCAATTATTTAATTGAGGGATACTATTAATTGCGTTGATGTTTAGGTGCGCGAAATTTCCTTATGGGGAAGTTCATTTTTCGGAGTTCCTCTACACAATTATTCTTTGGCACAATGAAATTCAAAGTGGTGGTATCTACGAAGAATACTACGTATAAAAATTATTTGGAAGTTTGAGATCTTAACATTAATCTTTATATAATAATAATATGTGCCATACCTAATTTTTTTTTTAATACAATTTATTAATTGTATGTTTCAATCGTACATATACTGTAATTTATGGTTGTTATTAATGATAAAACTTTTGAACCAAATTTCCCTTTTAGATAACACTTAGGCTTGGTTGATTAAATGGTCCATATGATATTGCGTAGTGATTTTTTGAACTTCTTTGGTACATTTCGTGGTTATAACATCTTTGTACTCGTAAAACGACACTCTTGGGTCGTAGTCACACACACTACACTCGTTGCACTTGGGGAATGTGTATAAAGTGATGTTTTCATGTATAGTCATCATTGTTCAAGTATATTTAAGTTTTCTTGAGGAGTTTGTATGTGTCGTGCGTGGTTCTATGTCTAAACTCATCATGTTCACCCCTCACCTCATATTTCAGACTTCGACAAGTATTTGGCTTCAAAGTAAACTCATTAAGGCGAAGAGCACAAAAGCACACTATAAAGCCTTTATGGGGAATCCTTCATTTTTTGGAAGAGAACCATGCACCCTCCAAGGGCACAAGGCTCAAAATAATGGGTTTTCTACTCAAAATCTCAATAAAGCTTTGTATCCCACCTCTAAGATGAGGTAGCAAATGAGGCATAGAATTATTTCGTATATTTAATGAATTAAGGCTCATGGATCCTCCAATTGATTTCCAACAAATTTTAATGTTGAACCTTGAATTTCACATTGTCAATAATTATAGAACTCTCTAAATTTAGAGTTATAGTATTTCTAGTGAATTAATTCCCTTACTCTTTCCAGAAAATGTCTTCACAAATATTATTCATTAGAAACGAATGACACAAAACAATTTAACCTATTATAAACAAAAGAAGTGGTATCATAAAGTCAAACAACTATTTCAATAAAGAAATTCATAGAAGTAAGATATAAGTTTTGCTTCTCTATTCCTAGAACTACAAATGAACTTCACTTCCAATACCAAGTTTGTAGGTAAATCGCAAAAACAAGGTGTGACAATCTACAAAGTTCCAAAATATATTCTGTTCATGAAAACTAATTCAATGATATTTTGCTAAAATCGCAACTCCTTGGGTCTATTTCAAAGACAATGAAATCCAAAATATGTATCATGCATAGCCGAAGTGCTAAATATAGGAAAACAACTCAAAAATAAAAAAGAACCCAAAAGAAGAAAACAAAGGATTCATCTAAAGATGCTGAGAACTACTTGTATATACAACGCAAAAGGATATTTATGATTACCATAAGTTGTAGGTAAAAGTAGTTGTGACAATTTAGAATAGGTTCTCTTCAACTCAGTGTCAAATTGGATGGTGAAATGAGTAAACAAATAAATTCAAAAGATAAACCATGTATGCAACTCTAGACAAAACAAAAGAACATTTTATCATTTTGCTTCACTGCAACACATTAAATTTTGAAGATGACAAGATAACAAAATTCCAAAAGAATGATTCCAAGTTATGCCATGTAAGGGATATATGTAGTCATGACATAAAATGTTTGTTACAGGTAATCAATGATGAACGATAAAATTTGTGAGAAATCACTAAGCATTGTACTTTATCTATATAATTAAAGGTTTGAAATTATTTGTAATCTATCATGCCTCAATATTGTAGAGTACCAACCTAATAACATTTTATGCAATGATATTTGTTACTATGACTTTTTATAAATTATAAGCGAAATAATTAATTATTGAAAAATGTTGTGTTACGCTAATAATGTAGCTTAGCTATTAATTTTTGTTCAAAATGAGATACTCCAAATAGCATTTTGAATTAATGAACCTACCAAAAAATAGGAAAATACTATCAAACAAGACATTGACCACCATCCCCCAAAAAATAGGAAAATACTATCAAACAAGACATTGACCACCATCCAACATGGTCACGCATACACAAGGCTTTCCATTACCAAAACTGGATCTAGATCCACAATATATACCAACACCAACAATCTTCCTATAGCCAAAGTTGCTCAATTCCTTGAAATCAATGTCTACAATGAACATTGAGTATTAGAATAGTTTGCATGAATATTAAATAGGAACATGCAATCAAGCAAATTTAATATGATTTTAGTTTAAGCACTTGTAAGGTTGATGGTGAAATACATACTCAAGAAAACTATTAAGCACATATGATTGAATAAAAAAGTGGGTAGGAAAAAGAAATCATAAATTTCAAAAAGCCATATCAAATTGAGACATTGAGAATAGTGGCCATGCAAAATAGGAAAAACACTGAAAGCTTGCTTGCCTACTAAAAATTTGTTAAGCCTTCTATAATGTGCATATCTTATTAAGAAATTAAAAATAAAAATAAAATGTTTCTCAATAGACTAGCTATAAAAATAAAAAAACAGTGATAATTGACTAAATAATAATTAACTAATATATACATATATATACTTCTTTATTGGCAAGATGTGTGTTTGAGATTTAAAAAAGTATGAGTAGAACGAAAAAAAATAAACAACAAAAAAATCAAAATCAAATATAGAAAGTGCGAGAAATGAAATTTAAAAAAAAGAAAAGCATCAACCCATACTTTTATGCAAAAAGAGAAAAGCGCACGAATTGAAATTTAGAAAGAAGGGAAGAGAGAGCAGGGATTTTCTCAACTATTGTAGAGGAAGTGGAAGTAGATGCGGGAAAACTCCATAGCCGTTGAACGGAGTTGGGGAATTGAATTGCTATATATATATACATATTGAGTCTTATCTAGTCTGCTATGCTTAACCCTTCGTGCCTTAACCCTTGTTCATTATGGCATGTTCTGGATTGTTCATTCATTATTTCCAGTCTGAGGTTATCTATTTTGGTCGAGGGTTTCCGGGTTTCTTCTGTAGAATGCTATATACTCTGCTCTGTTGTTATGTGCAACTCTTTGTGCGGGCAAACTCGGCCCCTCCTCTATTCAACCTGCTTGCAATTTGAATGGAAGTGGCGTTTGGTTTTGATGGCTATTCAGCTCGGTTTCGTGGTTTCACCTCGGTGAGTATTTATGTTCTTTCCTTCCTTACATGCACGGATTTCTTAAGGTATTTGTTAAGCACTTGTTGCTGGTTGTTATATCTTGCTGTCTGTGTGTATCTCGTGGTTCTTGGTCGAGGTTTTGTAGCCGTTTCTGGAAATCACTGTGGTTTTGCTGTGTTTTCTTGGAACCTTGTTGTCTCTGGTTCAAATCTAGTTGGGTATTATCTGCTTGTTGTTGGTTGGGTCTCTCACAGTGCGGCACTGTATTTTCCTTCGAGCACAGGAATTTTCGGGCGCGCGTCCTTCGTTTGGAATAGGTAAATACTCCTGTCCCTCTTTCAATATTGCTTGGCTTCTCTTTCTGGAACTAACCCACTTTGTTCCTCTGGTCTACAGTCACCCAAATTCTTCAGGATGTCACACAGTTGTATTCGGCTTCGCTCTCCCAGGTAATTTCACTGTATTTCTAATTCTCCGAGGGCATTCACACTTTTTCTTGGAATTCCCCTCGCTGTTTCGTTGTAATGTAGATGGGTTGATGTTTGCAGGTCATTGTTGGCAACCTGGGCGGCGTATCCTCCAGTATTTAGCTTGTACAGTCGCTTACTTTCTTGGGTAGGCCTCAATCCTAAACGTTGGTTGTAGTTTTTCTTAATGTTAAGGTTCTGTGATCTTGCTCAGATCCTTTGGTCGCTGTATGAATTTAACTTGGTTGTATTTCTTTCGTTTGCTCCTGTATTAAGTCTTACAAGATATGGGAGTCGTTGTCGGTCGGTTTTGTCAAACCCTAGTTCATGGTTTTCTGGTTTATAAATTTTTTCCGACTATATGTCATACTTTACTCTATGTATGGCAGTGGACTTTGTTTTTTCAATGGAGTCGTTCTGGCTTTAACAATAGTCACTGTATTTGTGGTCCTTCGACTTTATAAAATGAAATTTATGAAAGGAAAAGAAAATATACAGCGTCCTTACCTCTTTGCATTTGTATTCCGCCTATGTTCTATGATTGCTCTTTATGACTTCGAACACTGGAAATGGTTGACTCTTGTACGCAATTTCTTCATCTTTGATTTCTGGGTGTTATATGCCGAGATTCCTATTCGATTGTGTGCGAAAACAATGTTAAATAAATGTATGGCTGTCTGTCATTTGCGACTGTAGATTACTGAGACTTCATCCGGTTGTTTAATATTTGACTGTGATTCATATTTGAATGCTTGCAACAAAAATTTGATAAATATTATTTGTATTGTAGTTTATCAGGCCGTAAAGAAAAAAATTTCATTTAGGCAAATATTAATAAAGATGATACAGATGGACAGATAACTTTCTTTTTTGAATTCTTCTGACCGTCTCTATTTCTCTTCTCCTATCATTCAACTGAACCGTCTCCTGTTACATTTGATTTGTTTATATTTCTCTATTTTCAGTTGATCTTTACAGTTAATCCAACTGATATAGAATATGGTTACATAAATACTATTTTTGTTAATAATTATAATCACTTGGCACTTCAAGGCTTGGAGGAACAATTGCTTCTTATTTCCCTAATTTAACGGACCATTCCTTAACTAATAACTAAGCTACAGTAATTCTAACTAAAGTAAAAAGAGATGTCTAAATCCACTGACTCTGTAAAACAAACTAAAAGAAAAATTATTATAGTAAAAATTTAAACAATCCAATCGATCAATAACCTTTGAACCTGGTTGGAATTTTGCCCAATTACGGTGAGCTGGATGCTCCTTCATCAGGCTCTCGGGCTGAAAAGAGATCATGACTCCGGTTCATGAGCTCCTCGACCGATGTTCCTGTT
>APFE030880414.1:374-25734 GCA_000404065.3 Pinus taeda
TTATACATGCCGAAGCATCCAATACCATGGACCGAAAACCATCGCGTCCAAAACCATGGACCAAAAACCATAGGTAGGTTCGCCCAACCTAATATAGGGTCCAAAAAAAAAATTTCTCGGGCGCTGCCCCGAACCCCGTAGAGGGGGGCTACCCGGCCCCCTCAAACCCCCCGAAAAGTGGGGGCTGCCGACCCCCAGCTGCGCAATGAAGGGGGGGCTCCGCCCCCCCTCTAACCCCCTGGTTCACTACGTAGGTTAGTCGTGGAAAGAATATAACACAACCCAACAAATACTAGAGGTCGTCCTCTTTCTGAAACTTCTTGCAAGATTTCAATCTGATGGTCAAAACAAAAGTTATGACGATTTCCCCCAGGTCACCTGTTTGGAATGTAATCCGAGAGTCTGCAAAAATGCAAACTTCCTCAGATCATATCTCCACAAATATAGCAAGAAAAGCTCTGAAATTTTGACCTAAAGTTCAGAACTATTTCAGCCCAAATGGGATTTTTTTTACCTCCTGAAACGTTGCAAAAAAAAAGTTATAGTGAGAATTCAACGATGACCTGTTTTAGAGGAAATTCTAGAGCTTGAACAAGCCCTAACTTCTTGAGATCATATCTTCGAAAATATAGCGCGAAAAGATTAGAAATTTGGACGTGAGGTTCAGACCAATTTCTTCTCAAATTTGTTTTTTTTGTAGCTTCTGAAACTTTTTAGCAAAAACGTTATAGAGAAAATGCCACAATGACCTGTTTGGGGCAGTGAAACCCTAGAATCCACATCTCTGATACCAAATGTTATGAAACCAACTCACAAAAAGATATAAAAGATATATCAATGCCTTAGAAATAAGCCTCTTCGATGGGGCAACCTCCTTTACAGTACACAAATGAACAATTCTTGGATGATTCAAATGACAAAACCTCATTTCTATATATAGGAGTCTACAGGGTCACAATATAACCAAGCCGACATAACAATAATAATATAAAGGCACAAAAAAAGGGATTCTATGGGGCACAGTAATAACAATATGGGGACAATAGGGGCACAATAATAACATTAAGCGATACAATGACAATAGTAATGGGAGGATCACTAATACTATAGGGACCTAACAAATTGGAATTGAAGAATTGAACCATTTGACTGTGCCATGTCTCTTTGATTTCTGAATATTCGATGAATCAACAATCGAGATAAGAATGTTCTAACACATTGGAATTAAATCACATGTTGCTATTGAAAGACAGTTCTTTTTTCAGTACGAAAAAGATATATATAATATATATATATATATATATATATATATTATATATATGATCATATGGATCAAATACATAACATCAACATCATCCATCCATATCATCATAGAACCATCTGGGAGAGCATGACCTACATCCCCCATCAAAATATCCAAATATACATATAAACATATAATATGAACACATATGAACATTGTGCAACATCTAACATAAATAGAAGGGATTGTGAGGAGTAAAGCATCCAGCATAATGGCCAATGAGGAAAAACATGGTCTTCCTCATTACCACCCATATCTTGAAAAACCAGTCATCAACAGGTTTTCGATGTGGCCATCTGATACAGTAAAAAGGTTGTACAAAATTATACAAAAATATAAAACAAAAAGATAAACATCAGCTTTAGCTAGGGAATGGAAATTCCCGAACATTTAGAACATTGTCATCCAAAGTTATATCAATGCTCATATCTCCCAAATTTCCTTGTAGTCCTTTCTTTGAGAGTTCAACAACAAGTTGATTGTGTTCTTAGCCTATGTGCTTGATGGAAGGGTTCCTGAGCTGTGTCCAAATATTATCAATTCTTCTTAACCATCTAAGGAGCGTTGTTTGATTGGTATTTGCATAACCATTTACATGATCCATGATAATCTTGGAATCCCTAAATATATGAATATCATGGATATTGAGGAAATTTATCAACCATAATAGACCCCATAAGGTCATTTCTTGTGCCTTATTGTTTGTTCCAGCTCCCACATTCTAGTAAATCATGTATTGTAAATCTTTGGATAGGGCTATATGTTATAGCGGCTACAACCACCCTCCAAAATTTTCCCTTAACTTTGTTTCGGAGCCTCCATACCAACCTTCACTGGAGCATGTCTTTCTTCGTCAAGTACACAAGCTCCGGTGATTTTCTAGCAGAAAGATATCATGTCAATCAAACCCTGATGCATTCCCCTCACAAGTTGTTCATTGGGACTTGGTCCAGCAGCAAGCTGAGCAGCTCCTTCAACAATTTGCACAAATCTGGAGGGAAACCAGCATTCCCTCCAGAAATTGCAAAATCCTATCTCGCAACCTGCTCGGCTCCTGAATTGCACAATTATGCCACTCAACCCTCATAGTGAAAATTGCACAATTTTCCCCAGCAGGGCTACTCAGCCCAGAATTTGCATAAATATGGGTAGCAGTCAACTAATCTGCCTAGAAATTATGCAAATCTCTTGGGCAGCCAACCCAACTGCTAGCCAAAAATGCACATTTTCTCCCAACAGTTGAGCAACCTCTTGCATGTGCAGCTGAGTTGACCGGTTCCCTCCGGGACTAAGGAAAACAGACTTGCATGCATGGGGTGCTTCTCCCAAGGCATCATGCAAAGGCATCCCCTGTTTCAGGGATCTATTTTTGGCAATTAGAGGTTACATGCAAAGATCATTTCAAAAACCTCCCACCAAGTGTAGCTTTCCCTAGATTTGTGGTATGTGCGTCACAACCTTAATTTTATCAAAACTCATCGACTGGAAAATGCAGAGCTAATTTCTCACATCAACCTTATAGCTCTGACATCCCACATTACATCTAGGAGTTGATGGCACATTCAGCTCAGTTGTTTTGGGGTAAGCCCGCTTTCAATGTCTTGTGTTAAATTTCGGGTGCTTTTTTTGTTTCGCTTCATATGAATATTGTCTACTTGATTTCACTAAGCACTTGCTGTCATTTTGATACATACTAGCTTGTACCAGCATCATTTCAGTTTTCGTTAACATCTCACTACTGTCGCATGCATGAAACTATTTTTCACGAACGGTCGTCGATTCAGCGACTCGACTCATTCACATGCATGTTATTCTGTTTTTTAAATCTTTCAGTCACCATTTTCATGCATGATCATTCACTTATGCTTACACTCAGAATCACCATGCATTTGCATTCACATACGCATTCAATTTCTCGTCGGTGATACTGGGTTGTCTTTACCCGGGCTCTGCCTCACCAAGACCACATTGTGCAATAGAGAGAGGGAAGGCTCTGCCTTCCTCTCCAGAAATGTGCATTTCTACCCAGGAGATTTTCTCTAGTCTTGCATTACGAAATTTTGAGGAACAGTGACTACTAGCCCAGAAAATTGCGCGATGCAATCAGTGAGCCTACAACCATTGCCAGCTGAGATTGTACATTTCACAATTCCAACAATTAGTAGCAAGACTTGACTGTGAATTGCATAGTTCCATCAGTGAGTCAACCTCCAAGCAACCTAGACTATGCCTTATGCAGCCTTGTCAGTTAGTCTCCCAACCTCCCAGCGGATATCGCGCAATATTCATGATGAGTCACACAGGTATGTTGCAAGTTAGTTCTCAAGTTCATTTTGGTTTTCGACTGACAGATTGCTTGCCATGAGTGTTGCCATTCTCCATGTATCACAAGTGTTCATCTGCCTCTCAACAACATAGGTAAAATGGTTTCCAGGATTGTAGAGTCGAAGACACTGTTCAAAGCACAATTGGGAATGCAGTCGATCAAGTGTCTATGAACTTGCCTACCCACGAAGACATCAGTTTGTTCGTAGACAAGGACATCAAGATATGATGACAGTAGCATCACAGCGAGCAACATTATGAACATTAGATAAAGGCATCATACCGGATGCAACGAATGCGAGAGGAAGGTTGTTGACAAGATAGAGGCAGAACAAAGTTTCAAGCTCAAGCAACTCCACTGATGATGAAAGCAACTTTGGAGACTCAGACGATGAGTTGACGACATGACATGGAGATCGCGTAAAGACAGAAAGTGGAACAAAGAAGGAGTTGCATGTGCTGAAGTAGCAACTCAAGGAAGAACATGAGCTGCATAGACAAGTGAATGAGTTGCATCAGGAATAGGAACAGTAGGGCCCACAACATGCACTCATGGATGAAAATGTGCCCGTACAAGTTATAGATCCCTCCCAACAGCTGGCACGGAGCAGACATGGTGAACAGTGTTGTCGATCACATGCAAGGGATTCAACAACATGCATGTCATTGTGCGCATGCATGCGATCCAAGCCATTCAACACACTCACCAAGGTGAAGAAAAGAAGCAAGTCTGACTAGAGCTGAGCATGTAGTTCACACACCAAGAAGACCATGCACATGCTACCAGATGAGTTGGATGAAGGAGCCACACCAATGCACCTGGATGCAACAGAGGCAAGAGTTCACTTTAGCATGATGTCACCATGGGGTTCATGCACACCATCAAGGATGACCAAGCTTGGCATTAGGTCACCACCTTCACCATCACAAGCATGTTAGAGAGTTGGTCTCACAACAACAGACCGAGTGTTAGTGATGTCTTGCATGGCTTGCTCAATCCATTTTGTCTCACATGAGAAGATGTGCATTGTAATGTAACGTCGTGTCATAGTTGGATGTAATAGTCGTAGAGTAGATGAAGAGTCATGAGGGTAGATGAACTATCACAAAGGGAAATGCCAAGGGTCACCCCACCCTTTGTTATAAATAGAACCACATAACTCATTGTAAAGGCTTTTGGTCAGCCAAGCTTTGATAAGATTATCTTAGAGAAAGCTTGGACAATATTGTAACAAGCCTTCACTTCTCCACTGCGCAAAGCTAGTACATCTCTTTGTAGGAGCATGCGGTTGTGGCTGTAACGTTCCAGTATTGGAACTAGTGGTTGGACATGGATGTATTGTCTGATTGAATCTTACACTTAGTATAACAAAGCCAACACGTTTCATGCATATGTTGTATTGTATTTTATGCTATCTGTTTACTCTAAATGATATATGTATGTGTTTTCTTATGCATGCATGTATGCACTATTATGTATAAGTATGTATGAATATTTCTGAAATGTGTTGTTGGTTTAACCATCACCTTGGATTGCTCGCTAACTTGCTTTCCAGCTTGTGATGCATCTTCCCTCGTGTGTTCCCTTCCAAGCTGCATACTATTACAGGTTTCCAAGGGGCGCACTCACCTCACCCTCAGTGTGTTAGGACCTCTCATGCACTTTCCTTGGCTTGTTGTAGCTGTCACACCCTTGCTACCAACAGAGACATCTTACTTTCCTCTGTGTGAAATCGTGGTCAAGGCATTACCGTATGACCCAATGTTGGGACTCCTACACCAAACGATCTGAGGTCTATTTGGGACTTCTTACCGGGGAGATCCCCTTACATGTTGGTAGGTCTAGCACCATCAACACTATCCAAAAGCCAAAACCACAAATGTTCCTTTGTGTCGCACTATCGAAAAACAAACCGAGTACTCCATATGAGGATTTGGTCTCTTCTGATGTTGTTTTTTTATAATTTGTATCTTGAACAGTTAATATTTAGTGATATGATAAAATATTCTCATAAACCTGTACGAAGTTTTCTACATAATTCTCAAATATATGTTTATTTTGCATTTCCATATGGCCCAAAATAGTAGAGTGGGAATAATCCTCCATGAGATCTTCTTCTTGCTCCACCACTCCATACAATCTGCAATACTGTGAAATTGATGATTAGGAAAACCAAAGTCTAAGGCTAGTTTATACCATGCCTAGATTGTGTGGTGACATTTGAGAAACATATGACAGTTGCTTTCCTCCTCCCTTTTGCAGATAGTACATACACTGGGACCGTGCCATTTACGCTTCTGAAAGTTATCCCAAGTGAGATTTTTGTTGTGATATACTAAACAGGAAAAAATGATGATTTATATAGGAATATTGGTCTTCTAGAAAGCGTATAATATTGGATTTTCCACATACTGTGCCTCCCTACCACATAAGGTATAGAATATATCAGCAACCATAATATTCCCTGCCTTCATCTTCCCCGACCAAACCAATTTGTCACATTGAGTCTCATGACATATACTCAATGCTTTCATGCCGACACAAATCTGGTTCCAATCCATCACCAATTGCCCATCCAGTCCCAACTCTTGTGCAATTTTCCATATAGGAGAAAGGCCCCGCCATGAGGATATAACTTGATTCCAGAAATATATATTGTGCCCATTAAAACACTAAAAGAGTATCTTTGTTATGTTGCACTCCATGCCAGCACCCAGTATATGATCAATGCCAATGAGAATCCTGTGACCCGTCCTCATAGACCAGCCAAGGTAGCGTAAAAATATTTTAGCAATCTTTTGAAAACTAAGCCATGTAGGTGAGCCAATCGAGCGCCAATGCAATCCTTCTGATACCAGTACAGAAAATCATGATCCTTTAAGTATTTGTGTCTAAGCACCATAATCCATATACTAGATCCAAATAAACCCCGCCATGAGGATTTAATCAACAATGAACATCCAAAGCACCGAAGGTTCACAATACCCCAACCCCCCATACACTTTGGACAAGTAATGTGGGACATTTTTACCAAATGGTATTTATTTTGTCCATTTCACCCTACCCAAATGAAATTAACCATAATGTGATTAAGATTGTTAATAGTGGTTGTGGGATATGAAATAGGTGAGCCCAGTATACCCCCAACTGCGTAAGTACAACCTGTGTAAGGATAGTGCGACCCCCCAAAGACAAACATCTAAATTCCCATCCATAAATTCTTTTATAGAATCAGTCAACCAGCCACTGCCAGTTGACATTCCTGTAGCAGCTTTGTTTGATATGGTATCCAAGGTACTTCATACCAGATTTTATCAGCTCCACCTATATACCATATAGGCTTTTTATATAATCAATGACCTCCATATCACACTTATCATGATACACAATTGACTTATGCAAATTCATATATAAGCCAGTGGCGTTAGAAAATTTGTTAAAAATATGAAAGAGAGTCAGCCATGCAAAGTGATTTAACATATCCATGATAAGCGCATCATCGACGAAGAAACTGTGTGATATCTTGATGTTATTCCCTATGCTCAATGTCCGAAACTTACCCTCCACCATTGCTTTTTTGATGTGCAAGCTTAATCAATCCATAGCCAGGATAAATTAGAGTGGAGAAAGTGAGAAACCCTGTCTCAATCCCCATCCAGCCTTGAAGAACCATGTTGGATATCGATTAATGATCACCGCATAATTTACATTTGTGAGACATGCCATAATCCAAGCCATGCATCTGGGCCACAAACGAATCTTATGCAAAACCAGTTTGAGATATCCCCAGTCCAGATAGTCGTATGCATGCCTTCTGTAAATCCACCTTCATAATGGTGGCATTAAGGTGCTTTCTATGAGTCGAATGCATAGATTCTTGTGCAATGGAAACTGCATCATGAATTTGCCGATCCCAAAGAAAGCCATATTGGTTAGGTGATATATAGCATGACAATGTACACCTTATATGTCTGGCAATAATTTTTGAAATGATCTTATATATAAGATTGCATAATGATATGGGCCTGTAATCCGAGAAACATGTAGAAGGGTGTCGCTTTGGGATGAGAGCAATACACGTGGAGTTTATATGTTGTTGTATGTTACCCGTGTAGCTTGTCTCCTCCACCACATCGAGGAGATCTCTTTTAAACATGTCAAAAAAATGTGTGAAAATTTCTACAGACCACCCGTCTGGTCCCAAACTCTTGTCACCCTTAAAAGGATTTAACCTCTAGTAGCTCATCTTTAGAGACTGCTTTAAATACTATTTCGTTTGCATCATCATCGAACATAGTGGGATAAAGATCCACTCCCAAAAATATGTCCCCCACATTAGTCCCCTCATTTCGTACATATCCCTTCTGAAAATGTGATACAACAAAATTACATATATCCTCCTGCGACTGAAAGAAATGTCCATCATCGTCATATATCTCCCAAATGGAATTTATTTTGCAGCTGTGATTTGCAAAACGATGAATTTTTTTTTTGTGTTTCTATCACCCTCTTTAAGCCATAGAGCCCAGCTCTTTAGGCGCCAGGTGGATTCGATAACACGAAGTATCTTCTTCCTTTTGAGTTCTAAATCCTAGATACAAGTTCTGATAAAAACACGAAGACAATGTGTAGTAATCTTGGGAAGAATAGCATCCAGTTCATGTTGTATGTCATTTAATTCATTATGCATATATTTAGACTTCTGTTTCTGCCATGTTTTAACTTCCCCTCGAATGAAATCCATCTTATCCAGAATGTGTACCATAGGGGAATGCCCCTAAACATGGTCGCGGGTCCATACCTTGTGCACTAATTTATTAAAATCCTGATCATCCAACCAAGATCGGCTCAATTTAAAAGTCAACCTATGTCTAAAATCCGCCCTTCTCGATTGTTAATTAATAGGTCGATGATCAAAGAGATAATTATTAATTACTCTAGCATGAACATCACCAGGACACTCCACCAACTACTCATGCAATATAAATCGATCCAGCCGCTCTGCAACATATGCCATACCCACTCTGCCATTCTTCCACGTGGGAACCATCTCCTGTGGACATATATCAACTAAATTGTGGTCTATAATCACATCCCGAATCAAACCCGCTAGTGGGTCGATTTTCCTGAAACCGCCCCATACTTCATCCAAACCAACAGTGCAATTAAAATCCCTTGCTATGATAAAAGAAGCCAGCTCCATAATCCCAGATGAAATCAATGTATCCCAGAATACAACCCTATTCCTATAGGGACCATATATATTCAAGATGTGTATGCATCCATTTAGACCACAGATATATCATTCTAGCAAGATAGCACCGAAACAAGTGAATGCCTTGGCCTGAACCCATCAAGGATCCCATAAGGCCACAAGGCCTCCAGATAACCCAACAGCATCCGTGGCGGTGATATGCCAATCTGGGAACATTTTTTGGAAATATTGAATAACATGTGGGACATAATGCATAGTTCCCTGAAGCAGAATAATCCTCGAATGTTGAGAGAAAGGATGGAAGTCATGAAACACCCTGTGCGAGCATCCGTGCTCCAAGGGCCTGAGAAGTAGGAACATCAGCAATAGGAACGTCAACCAAGAAATGGTCAATGGGAGAGTTAAGTGGATTCGGTCTGGGCCAACCATAGAAATGTCCACTGCCATGGTTTTGCTTGTGGTGAACAATAATATTTGTGGTGAAGGTTGCACCGATGTGGGGAGATGAAGAACTAGATGGTTTATGGATGGTGAATGTGCATAGGTTCAAAGTTTTTCTCCGAAGGAGAAAATCCAAGTCACTGCTAATGAAATTTATAGGGGAGGCAAGTGGCGAGTTTGGTGGAGTAATACTATTTCTAGGCCTCTGTGACAGATTGGTAAAGCGACGGGGTGACAAAGTAGGTACGTAAGTGATATGTGATGTAGAGGGTATGTCATGTGACAAAACAAAGTTTGGGATGAATGTTCTGGCCTAGACAGCTGGTGGCAAGTAAGTCTGACTTTACTGATGACAAGGGAGATGACAGAATGGTGATGGGCAAGGAACCATATTTCGAAAAACTATTACGTGGTTGACGGAACGTTTATGAACAATGATAAATACTTGATTTATGTCGAGTGTCCCCGCCATGCTAATTCGTCACTCCATATTGAGGTGTCACCGACACACCAAAACAATTCCATCCACGATATCTTCCACCTGAGCGCCGAGGGCAGTGAGCCAAGAGATGGCTAGTATGATGACAATTAGAGCATAAAAAAGGAACCCCCCAATGATCTAGTCGCTGAGAGAAATGAGTCTCCCCCCAGTGTAATCCAATGTGATCCGGAAAGCCACCCCAATACTCCTCTATCAATATCCAAGTGACTTGTTTATCAAGTGCCCCCGAACACTGAGGATCAACAAAAACAAGCTTCTCGATAGTGTTACCAATGTCCATTAAGGCCTGCTTTGTCTAGATTTCAATGCGCAAACTAGTTAGTTTCACTCAATGAGTTTGTTATGTAGCATATTGTTGAGTGGATTGAACCAAATGAACCAAGAATGTCGTTTGAAGAAACTGTGATCGTTAATCCACGGAATTACCTTGATTTTTAGTAAGTCATCCTGACTAAGAAAATGAAAGCTATACCAGCCCTGAAGCAGGTGCACAAGAGTCGGCATATACCCAATAGGGATTTCCATTTCTTATCCACCCAGACTCTGATCTCAAAGTCACTCAGCTCCGAACAATGCCACCGACCAACAAGGGCGCACTTCTGTAAATTGGAAATACAGTCAATCAATTTCTCATTTTTGAAAACTAGAGTGGGTGGCGGGGTGGTGGTCTTGATAGAATGATGTCTTTGCCTAGATCATCTTTCAATGCCTACATGTGTGCCACCCTGCAAATCAAGGGACGCAAGATCGACATCTGGCATGGAAGCATCTCCTAGAATAGTGTGCCAAGCATCCAAAGATTGTGTGCCACTCCAACACCCCCCGCTAGTAGTTAGATGCATATGTGACTCAACCTCCATGGTGGCCCTAATGTAGGCTTCCTGGGCCAACGTGTTCGAGTCGAGTACGTCCAAACCCCCTGAATTGGAATATAACCACAAAAGATATATCGCGGCATGAAAATATCTTTGTCAGAAAAAGTGGGGAATGTCAGTGGGTAGATGGACGCATTTAGGAGGAAAGTACCATAATATCCGCCCAATTTCGGAAATATAAAATCAAAGACCTCAAGGGAATGAAGCGTACAAGGAATAAAACCCACTTAAAGGAACTGTCGAGATTTCGACTTCCAAAACAGATTACAAATGTGGTAGACAAAATAAAAAACTATTATGCCAGATATGGGGTGGAGAAAGAGATCCACGGATCACATGGAATGTTGCCCGGATAACAAGTGTATTAATATGGCATGATCTGATATCGAATCAGGTGATACTGCCACCCACCACCCCGAGAAATATAATAACACCAGATTATATCGGAATCCGACACTAGGAAAGCTTTGAAGAACCAAAGCCGAGGTCCAGTGAAAATAATGGAAAAGGCGAAATAGTTGGATATGCAGGAGTGAGCCTCAAACATCAAACAAAAGGAATAAGGAGGATTAAAAACCGTCACAGCAACAACAACAATAACATCCCATACAAGTCAGCCAGATATTGCATATACAAAACCCAAAATATTTACAAGGCCTAGAGATAATGAAAGAGTTAAACCACTTGTGAAAGAGAAAAGGAAAACTATATGAATACAAACAAGAGTTCTCCCCATAAGAGGTTGACTGAGTAGAATGAATGTAAGATTCAATTCCGGAAGGCATTAGAGTGCCTATTTGGTGGAGTGGAATGTGCAACAAAGATACAATAAAAGATGTAAATAGCGATGGCAATTAACATTAGAATATGAAACAATTCCGACCTTATAAAACTGAAACAGGACATAAGGTGCATACCCAGATACTTGAGCCAAGTAATATCAGCCCTGGGGGAGAAAGGCTATCAAACTAGCATATATCTCCACAGATAACAGAAACATGCCCAAGCATACATGAACCAAAATAGACCAATATAGTTCAAACCTGGGCAAAATAACCAGCATGGAATTTGAAGCCAGTTGCTCTGTAATAAGGAAATTAAGAAATTATCACTGCAGGGCACTTCATCCAAAGGCCTCCTCCACCTTCACATTGAGTACATGGTCCTCTTCAAGCTTGGATCCTGCACGATATCCACATTCACAAGGCTGCATCTCTCCCTTTTAACCGAATCTATTGTGCTTGGGATGATGTCATCTCTCTCTTTAGTATTGTGTTACTAGGAACCATACTGATTTTCTTTTCTTCAGTCAACACTCTCCAGCTTCTAACAGGACCATGCCTCGAGGTGCCGAAGCTATATCGGTATCATGTAAGAATTGTGGCATCCAAAAATGCGTCCATAATTAAGACTTTAGTGCATCTTTGAGAAAATGCGTGTATTCATTCTTGGAAACCCCAAAAGGGTTTAAAAAACCCACCATGGTATAGAACATTGATTACTCACACACCTAAAATCATGGTTTCCAAATGGATTTTGGAGCTGAGTATAGTTTCATGCTAGCAAGAGTGAAAGCAATGAGCTAGAATAGTCATGGCCTAATACAATGTATCCAGAGTGGCACTCTGGTCGTCGGAAAAAAAAAAATACACAAATGGGAAGAATGAGCAGTGAGAGAAGAGTAGAGTTAGTCATCGAACAACCCTCACAAGACAGTTTAGTCACCAACTCCTGATGTGTGCTGTTACAACATTTACGCATAGTTGCTAGATGCGCACGGTTTGACAAATTTACTCAGGAGGACGGAGGAACAATTTGAGTCCGTACGAACTGTTTCAGTCACATAGTCGACCAGAGAGGCACCTGACCACACACGGTGTTGCCTTTATCTTTTTCCATGAGCATCTACCCTTTAATGTACTTTCAAGAAACTGTTTCAATTTCTGAACCATTCGACATTCGGTGTGCGCAATTCTACGTATCTCTACGGGGCTCGTTATTGAAGACATAAAATGAAAATGGGTGACGAGATAGTTGCATCTGTGAGAATACTTCGGAGGAAGTGGATTAATTCAGGCTCCGATTCCGAAGTGGATTAGTTCAGGCTCCGATTAATCAGATTATGATTCCGGTGTTACTCTGCAATTTTAATGGCATATAGAAATGCTCCTATTCCCCTTTAATACATTTGCATTTCGGAACAACGCTCAGAGGGATATTTCTAACCGTTTGAGCATGAGATTTTTCGTGATTTTAGTTTAACTCCAAAATTTTGCTATGGCATGTTGTTATCTCAATGTTATTAGATATAATACGGAAAATAAGGGAAATTATAATTTTATTTCCATGAGTTTCTTTGAAAAAGTTACAGGGTAATCTTAATTTACGGTTCAAATAAATTAAATATAATGGTGCAAGGCACTAAGTATATTATGATAAGCAAAATTTAATTTGTGAGAGGTTTTGTTTTTAATTGAAAATATATGAATTGTGCGGTTAAATATTAATTTTAATTAATGAAAAATAAAATATAATTATTTTAATAAATTTAATAAAAAATAAATTAAGACAAATAGCTAGTTACACGTGCATAAAAGCTATTTTGTTTGTTAAATTATGTCTTAAATTAAACAATAAGCTTTAACATTAGCACTTCAAAAACCTGAATGTTAAGATAGTGGGAAATTGAGACAATTTTTTATTCTTATATGAAGGTATCGTTTCTCTTTGCATATCATCCATGTAGACTTCTCCCTTTCTCTCTATGCATTTCCCATATTTGAGTTAAGCTAAGCTTAAGATAGTTGGAAACTGAGACAAATTTTGATTCTCTTAAAATATATGATTCCTTTTTACATATCATCCATATGGATTTCTCTCCTCTTCTAGATGTGTTTCCCATATTTGAGTTAAGCTTTTGAGTGCCTTCCATGTGGATTTATTTCCTCCCTTCCATGTGGATTTATTTCCTCCCTTCCATGTGGATTTATCTCCTCCCTTCATGCATTTACCATATTTGAGTTGAGTGTCATCCATGTATATTTATCTCTTCCTCTTCATGCATTTACCATATTTGAGTTAAGCTTTTAAGTGATAGATGTAGTATAAAATTCATTTTCATAGGGACCATCGGGATAAATGGGTTTCAGAATTTTTTTTGGGTTGTGTGAAGCAATGTATTTGTATAAAAATTATTTTAATCGAATTTATATAAAAAAGAAAATCAAGACAAATAGCTATTTTTCAGAATTTTTTTTGGGTGGTGTGAAGCAATGTATTTGTATAAAAATTATTTTATTCGAATTTATATAAAAAAGAAAATCAAGACAAATAGCTATTTTTCCATTGCATAAGAGCTATTTTGTTTGCTAATTTAACCCTACCTTAGACAATAATAAGCTTTAATATCAGAAATTCAAAAACCTAGCCAGAGAAGATTTAACATTAACATTTCAAAAATCTAGCCAAAAGTTAAAATATTTAGAAATCGAGACAGCTTATGGTTCTCTTAAAAAGTATCATTCTTCTTTGCATTTCATCCGTGTGGATTACTCTCCTTCCCTCCGTGCATCTCCCATATTTAAGTTAAGATTTGAGTGATAAATGTAGTATGAACTCATTCTTATATGTGCCACCATCATAAATGCCCTTCAAAAAGTTTTGGGTGGTGTGAAGCACTGTATTGGTATATTATTCATATGGAGGTTTGAAATCCATCATGATTCAAGGTTACTTAAAAATTATCAAGCCAACCATATTTACATTAGCCAAAGAAACTATAGCATCCATTGAAAGGAGGATGTCCATTACCCCATAGTCACTTCAAAGCTCGAGGTCCTAGACATTTATTTCACTTGCACATCTAGTATTATAATTTTTTTGGGCTCCTTTGCTAGCATGTATGTGGAATTTATTAACGAAGCTCAAGAGCTTGTAGTATAGGTTTTTATCGAAGTTCGTATTTGATTGGAATTTTCATGAATTTTAAAGTTTAATTTAGAGATAAATGAAATTCATTTTTTTATCGAACAACTATATGTGATGTAGCTTTTTAAACTTGCCAACATTAATGAGATATCACTGCGTTATGTTTAACTAAATATTTTTTTTTAAGATATCTTAGCGTTATCGAAGTTTGAAATGAACTCTATATATATAACTTGAATGTAATATTGTCTTCTTAAGCCATACTATTTATATTATATTAGATTATTTATATTATATTAGATGAGTGAAGAACAATGCTTTCCTCTAGTGGAGTGAAATAAATTATAAAATTTTATGTGGTTTATGATTCTCAAAGATGAGTGATTTTTATGTTCAAAGAATATTTATACTAAGTAGATCTATCTGAAATGACCAAATTCTGTTAGCTCAATAAAGGAGCCTAACCTAGAAGGCGTCAAGATAGCAAAGGTGTTTTAATGATTGGGACTTGACCAACTGATACAACCCTTGTGCTTAGTTGATTTGATATTTTCATTGCAAGTAAGCTCAATAATTTCAAGTATAATCTTTCCATCGGAAAATCAAAATAAGTAAAAATTATTCCATCTATGAATATCAATATGCTTCAGTTATTATTATTTAAAAATTATTATTAATAAAATGGCAGTAAAGTTAATGTTTTAAATGAAAGCAACGAAAAGATTTGAAAACCTGATTTCTACGAGAAAACCAATACATTTTGACAATAACAAATGGTTTAGATGAAGGAAATGTTCAACATAATGCTTTCAAATCTTTTGCAAATATAATAAAAAATCAAGAAAAACTTAATATGGGCCTCATGCCTTTCCAAAGAAAGATAATTGTCTATTGTTAAATAACAATATTTTGGAATTTAAAATACCCTTGAGGGAGATTAAGGGCAGCTAAAAGAACGTAATTGTACTAGAAATAATAACTACTAGGAAGGATGTTCAATAACTCACAAGGTGGATAAGAGAAAAGAAATAATAGGGAATGAATTACTTCATCGGAATGATTTTTCTAATGGAATTTGCTAAACTTTTTTATCAATTTTAATGACAAGAAACCCTTAGCGCCAATATTGAGGAAAATATTTTGTTTGGTGAGTTGTTATAACAACCAATTTTGGTGCTTATTTTGTTGAACCAAAACCACTCTAAGGTTGCATCGTTTTGTTATAGATGTTTATGTATGGAATTCTATTTTCATTTTTATTTTTTTTTAATTTTCCTTTGGGATAGAGAATGTAAGATTTAGAAAAATGACTCAAGAACAAACATTTCTACACTTTTTCCCTATTCATATAATATGTATAGGTTTTTATTTTATATATATTTCATGAATAACATTTATGTTCTTGATATAACAATAGGAGTATATATAATTATCCCTTCATTTACTAGCTAGCACAAATCACTAGCTACAATAGATAAAATAAGAAAGTATCTTCATGTAAATTTGAAAACATATTGCATTCTCCAATTTACTTTTGCTTTAACATCATAATATTAATGAATACCTAGGAAAAAATTGTATTTGTAACCTATTCGAAAATAATAATCCTTGAATAACACTAGGTTTAAATTAATTTAACTAATGTCATTGTCATAAAAATACATTGAGATATGAAATTTGGTTTCGTCTTGGTGATGATTCTTATTCATCAATGAGCCTTAATATCTCTCCTAAACTAAAAATAATAATTTTTGAAAAACACCACAATCCCTAGGAGTACGTATCAAACATTCTCCCTATTAATTGAAAAGGGTGCTTCTAAGTGATTTCATCTTTCTTAAATTTTCAAAATTTCTCTCTCGAGCACTTTGGTGATGATGTATGTAATTTTCTCACTTGTGGGACAATGTATCAAATGAATAGTCTTGGATTCTACATGTTGTGAAACCATATTGTACTTGGTTTGATCATAAAATCTAAGATTCTTGTCTAACTTGATTACATAAGGATGTCAATAAAAAAATAGGGCCACATTCATCTATATTTTCTACAAATTATCCTTTAGTATCTTCCTAAACAACATAATAAACATAACAATAATATTTTTTTTATTTTATAGTCAAATCTATTGGAATAATATTTTTGCTCAATCTCTAAGATATAGCCACGGATTAAGGACTCATGATCTAAAGTAGATAGTCCAATGTTCTTTATCTTGTCAAAGTCTAAATCGATATATACAACTAGTTTGAATCCCCCCACCTTAGAGTATCCAACGTCTTGAGTTCCTAATTACCTTATAACTTATTTTCTAACACATAAATTTCACACATAAGATTTTTGGATGAAACTAGAAAGGATAACATTTGAAAATGAAATATATAACCTAGTAGCATCAAGGCATATGAAACTCTCCACAACCTATCTATATTTAGTTAGATCCTCTGTAGAAATTCCTTGTAGATTCAAACTGCAAATTGTAATATGCTAAAACAATTGACTTGAATCTACTCTACTCATCAGTGGAAACAATAAACGATCAATGAAAACGTGAAGCATAAAAGAGAAATAATTCAATCACACATAACACAATAATTTTCTTGAGAAAGCCACAGCTAAAAACCCCTTCTATCTGTATATTGCATTAATCAGAAAATATGAGAAGATTACAATGCTTTGCTCAACCCCGAGAAACCTCTACACTATCTCTATCTATGTCACTGCTTTCTGGACAAGCTCAAGCCAATACTTTGCAGATTCTACTGCCTTCCAAGCTCCTATTTCCTTGTACACTTTACTTGGGAATTAGCCCATGTTTAAAAGGAAAATTCCTGAATTATGAATTGCACGATTTTCGTAGGCCTTCTTCTAATTGCATGCACCACTTGTACAATTCTAATTGTGGTACAATTGATAGTAAACATTCCCAGAACTCCAATATCAACTGGGTCATTCCCTGATCTAACATGCATTAGTTAATTATGAGTGAATATTCAGTTTACTAGTTAATAACTGCATATTACACCCCACTACTACAAGTGACACCCCACTACTAGTTCTCCCACTAATTCCTCCATATGTTGGAACTTATTTAACTCAGTTAGACTAAATTAAATAATTACAACTCAAAATAAACACAACCAGGGCTCCTAAAATGTATGAGACACACTACATGACTCTAGTTAGACTCTCAACTCGAATTAACTAAGACAACTAAATAAAATTAACTTAGATAACTATTACAAGATGTCTTGAGATGTGGAAATGCAATTTAATTCCTAACTTAATTCACAGACAAAATTAAATTAGGATTTTCTTGTTGAATTTTCAACACTCCCTATAAAAAAGAAAGGGAATATTTGCTACCCCAATCTTGCCTCTGTGAAACTCAAATTTTCATATTGTCAATGCCTTTTTCAAAAATATCTGCATCCTTCTCCTCGATAGGAATGTATTCCAGCAACATGATTCTCCTCTTCACACAATATCATCAATGGTGATACTGAATGTCGATATGTTTGGACCGATCATGAAAAAATGGATTCTCAGAGATTTTAATACAACTCTTATTATCACAGTAAATCATTGTAGGATCCATCTGATGATCAAATAATCGAACAAAGATCTTCCTCATCTAGATAACCTCTTAAGATGCTTGACTAGAAGCCATGTACTCTGCTTCTATTGAACTCAGAGAAACTAATCTCTTACTTTTGTTGTAGGAATAAATTGTTGTTGACCTAATATTAAAGATTCCCCCTATTGTACTCTTCCTATCGGATGGACTCCGTGTCCAATCTGCATCTGTAAATCCTTGAATCTTCACTCCCTCTATATGTTTGTACCAAAGACCAAACTAAGTGGTGCCTCTGAGCTATCTCAACACGTGGTTAGTTGCCTTACAATAAATTTTGGTTGGCTTAACCATAGCTTGACTAAGTTGGTGAACTACAAAACATATTTTTGGTCATGTGCTCACCAAATACATAAGTGAACCCACTAGCTATCTATAAATAGTAGCCTCCACTACTTCATCTAAAGTAGCATCTTCCTTCCTCCAATTACCTGCTAGAGGAAATTACATGGGTTTGCTACTCTCCATGTGGAACTGCTTCAATATCTTGTTGGCATACATTCCCTTAGAGACAAACAATTCCTCATCTCCTTGCCATACTTCCATACCAAGAAAGTAATGCATGAGCCCCAAGTCCTTCATCTTGAATTCTATTGCAAGATCCTCTTTGCAAGATTTTATCATCTTCTCATCACCTGCTATAATCAAATAATCGACATATAATAACATAATAGAAAATTTACCTTCAACCACAATATCATAAAGTTTCTCATATGTTTCACTTTTGGTGAAGTCCAACCCGGTGAAATAGTTGTCAATTCGGGTTTACCAAGCACAGGGTGCTTGTTTTAGTCCATACATCACTCACTTGAATCTACACAGATGCGACTCTCTGTTGAAGGTCTCAAATCCTTCCGGATGCTCAATATACACCTCGTCCTTAATCATACCATTGTGGAATGTTGTCTTCACATCCATCTGATGTATCTTCCATCCCATCTCCAGTGAGAACCCTCTAGCCACAAATATGGCCTTGTGTTTCTCCACACTTTGATATGCTACTTGCTTTACCTTCTAAAGCCATATGTAACTCACCACTAACTTGTCTCATAGTCCTAGTACCACTTCCCAAACATTGTTTCTAATAATGGATTCATACTCCTAAACCATGGCATGAACCCATACTAGTTGCTTCACTCCTTCCTCAAATGAGAATGGCGCAACCACTACACTCTCGCTCATCAGAGCCATTTAGCCACTGTATCAATCTGGTGACCTCCTTTGGCTACGTTGTGAGGTGGGTGCTCCCACATTATCTCTAACATCATGCGTCAATATATCAACCTCTCTGGTATGGTTCCTTCCATCTCTGGAAGTCTCTACATGAGTGGGTGCTTCCACTCTCTCCTCCTCTATATGTGGCTACTCCACATCATCCTGATCATCCTCCTTTGGAGCTAAAAGCTACTCATTTACATGTAACTGAATCTCCCTCTCAAGGTAAAATCTCATGGCCTTCTCTTCATCAAAATTCAGATCTCTATGAACCATTGTCATCCTGTTGGATGGAAGGTACACCTAATATTTGTGAGGTGTATCAGTGTACCCCACAAATATGCCCAACTTAGTTGTTGGCTCCATCTTTTTTCGTGCATCGTTGGTAACATGATAGTAGAGTAATGAAACAAAGATATTGAAGTGTGCAAGATCTAGTTTCTTACCTAAAAATCTTCTTCTGATGTACTTATCTCGAGAATTAGATGAGGGCTTATGTTCTACAGATAAAAAAATTGTTGCATGCTTCAACGCACAAGTGCAATAGTAGGCTCTAATCATGTAACATCACCCGAGTAACTCCCAAAATACTTATGTTCTTCCTCGGAGCCACCCCATTCTATTATGGGTTATGAGGTGATATTAACTCTCGTCGCATGTCTTCTGATGGACATAAGTTATTGAATTCATTCGACACATATTATTGAATGTTACTGCTTCTGAGAGCTTTAACTTTACAATAAATATCTTTCTCAACAAGCTCTTTAAATTCACAAAACTTAGTGAACATATGATCCTTCTTCTGCATGAGGAATATCCATTACTTACAAGAAAAATCATCAACAAATATTACACAATACATGTGCTTGGTCATGGATGCTGTCGAGAATGGTCCACACACATCTGAGTGATACTTTGGTGTACTTACCCAATGTACACCATTTGCATGTGTCCCTCTGCTCTAGTGTACCCTTGGGAAGTCTTGTATGAATTTGTTGCATGTTCCTCAAAGATCCATGGTGCAAGGGGCATAATCTTCTATGCCACAACCTACCGATGTCTCGGATCTACACCTTATATACTTTTGTGCTCAAAGTAGCGTAGTATTCTACATCCATTTTGTTAAGGTTCTTCACCCAAACCTTGATCCACTTCACCTTTCTTGAGACTATGTGATGAAAGAAATCCTTTCCCTTGTTAAATATCAAATCATAGCCAGAGTCCTCCAACATGGAAACTGAAACCAAATTCTTCCTCAAACCTAGAACATATATGAAATATTTTAATGTGAGAGGAGAACTAGACTCCCTCTAGAAGGTAACAATACCTATGTCAGTCCTGATATACCTCGCATCATCTCCCATCTCGATGTGCATCTGGAGGTCCCTCTCCACCAAGTCACTGAATAACTCTTTGTTGCCGGTCATATGGAATGAGGCTCGAATATTTAGGTACCACACACTACCCATCACTGACGTCACCATGCAAGCGATGAGGTTGAAATCCAATTCAAATTGTGAAGCAACAGCTTCAACTACAGCTCATCCTGAGGGATTCTTAACGGCCTTCTTATGTGGACACTTTGTGGAATAGTGTCCCAACTTGTGACAGTGAAAACATTTAATAATCGACATGTCATTCTTCTTGCAACCTTGACTGGAATCTGATTTGGAATGGGATGACTTGCCTTTCCCTTTCGTCGCCTTCTATCTAAGGCACAATTATCCTCATCATCGTGCTTGGATGAGTATCCATATCTTTTGTTCCATCGAATCTTTTCTTGTAGCAAGTCGGACCACAATCACTCCCACTCTGGTAGATTCTCTCTCCCATTAACTAAGTCATGGTAGCTGTGCAACCTCCTGGGAAGGCCTATAAGTGCTAGGCTTACTAGATCGTCTTCAACAACTATAACACTTACACTTCCAAGATCATCCTAACATTGGGTGAACTTGGTCAAGTACTTTGGTATTGAGTCACCCTTCTCCATCTTGATCTTTCTGAGCTTATCCTTCAATGCCATCTTCTTTAGGTCACTATTTTTTTGAAATAAGTATGTCAAGGACTTCCATATTGTAAATACAATTCCGTTATCGAGGAGGTTCGAGACAATATGATCTCAAACTCTTTCTAGGATAATCCTTCTCGCCTTTGCCACACATTTTCTCCACTCCACTGGATCTTAAGGATTAATTGGCTTAGGATTATATTTTTCTATGCATTTTGTTAAGCTCGTTGTCTTCCAACACTGCCTCCATCTTGTCCTTCCAATAATTATAGTTTGAACTACCCTCAAGGGCATATTCGAGTCTCAATTTGTAGAATGACATCATGCTGGCTCTGAAGTTTGATACTGCAAATTCGATTTCTCTTGCAAAAGACAACTTCTTATGATCCTCTTCTATACTAATTTCATCTCTGATACCATGTAGAAATTCCTTATAGATTCAAAATACAGATTATAATATGCTAAAACAACTGACTTGAATCTGTTCTATTCATCAGAGGAAAAAATAAACGATCGATGAAATCATGATGCATAAAGGAGAGAATTCAATCACACATAACACAATAATTTTCTGGGGAAAGCCATAGCTAAAAACCCCTGCTATCTATATATTGCATTAATCATAAAATATGAGAAGATAAAATGTTTTTCTCAAGCCCGAGCAACCTCTGCATTATCTCTATATATAGAATTGCTTCTCAAATAATCTCAAGCCAATACTTAGCCAATTATGATACCTTCCAAGCTCTTATTTCCTTGTTCATTTTACTTGGGAATCAACCCATATTTAATTGGGAAATTTCACAATTATGAATTCTGCAATCCTCATAGGCCTTCCTCTGATTGTGTTCACCACCTATACAATTCATATGATTATCAATTGATAGTAAATTGTCCCTAAACTCCAACCTCAACGGGTTATTTTTGTGATCTAACATGCATGATTTAATTATGAGTGAATCTTTAGTTTACTGGTTGATCATTGTAGGTTACACCCCACTACTGGATCTCCCACTAAATCCTCCATCAATTGGAACTATTCTAATTGGCTTTAACTCAATTAGACTAAATTAAATAACTACAACTCAAAATAAACTCATCCAAGGCTCCCAAAAAGTAGGAGACTCTCTACATGCGTCTAGTTAGACTGTCAACTTGAATTAACTAAGACAACTAAGTCAATTAATTACCTTATTTAACTATTAAAAGTTGTCATGAGTTGTGGAATTACAATTTAATTCCTAATTCAATTCAAGGACAAAATTAAATTAATATTTTCTCATTTCATTTTCAACAAAATTTGTTCTCTTCTTTTAACTTTAGCCTCAAAATTTTCTCCATTAGATTATAGACAGATTTAAATAAACCATGATAAATTTATTCAACAACTTTGTAATATATATATTTTGGGAGACAAAAATATACAATGTGTTCCAAGTTACATCAATGTCCTAGTAGTAATGAATATGGCCCATGTTTATCATCCTAAATCCATTCTTCTATGATACATTTTTCATTTTTCTTTAATGCACGTGTAATCTACATATGCCACAAGATATACAACAACTTTGTGAACTTTCTTGATAGGAAAAGTTTCATCGTCAATCTTAAGGTGCTTAAAATTGATGTTCAAAAGATGCTTAGTTATATTTTCATATCATGCACAAGGTGATCTCATTAGGCCATAGAAAGACTCGATGGGATTGTATACTTTATGTTATTGAACCTTCATAATAAATCAATTTATTTGAGATATCTACAAATTCTCCTCCAAATATCCATTTCAGAAAGTTAATATAACATCTTTTTAGTGAATATTCCACCCATTATTTCTCCCATATCTAACACATCATGAATGATCACCCAATTTTCTTTGGGGAAACATATCCTCATACTCTATGTATTTTTTCCATCCATATTCTTTCACAAAAACCATCACCTTTTGCTTCTTATGTCGCCCATCAAAATTATACTTATTATTGATGATATAATTAAAACTAATTGGTTTTGTTCCAAGTGCAAGATCCAACAAATTCCACATTTCCATTATTGATGATGGAATCATACTCCTTCTATGTTTCAATCATCATGTATCATGTCTTATTAAAATATAGTTAGTTTAAAGTTAGTAGATAAATTCAATTCATAATGATATGAAAATTCCATATCACTAACATATCTTGAATCTAAATAAACTACATCACTAATATCATCTTGTCTTGCCAAGTTTCTAGCTACAATATTTCCAACCTTTTAGGATGAAAACTTTTAGGTGTCTCCATGACCAATCTAGAAATTTTTGTGATGGTCTATAGTACTCAAATTTCTAAGATGTTGTTGCATTCCCTTCATGATTAAACGTTTAGACCCTCTAAATCACATGATCCAAATAAAACTCGTATTTTGATGAAGTGGCTACATCTTCTAAATGCTATGAGAATAGCACTTAAAAAGGATATTCCATCAATTGATAAAACATAGGAATCACCAATTAAGGCATCGAATATTATTATCAAACTCATGATATGTCTTTACATGCATAAATCTATTGATATATCATGTTACCAATCAATAATCTCTCATTTTTATTGCATTCAAGAATGATCACATGTCTGGAAAGTATGAATTTTCCGTTTACTTCATTGTAAAATATAACATGCCTTGGTGGTATTTATGCATCTTGAGAAAACCCTATTGTAAAACAATTAAAATAGGAGAAAAGGAAGGTGAAAGGTCAGAGGTTGCATATGAGGAGGAAATTGAAGGAAAATAATGGAAAATGAATAAAATAGAGGCCTCGTTAATAAAAAGGATTTTGAGGATCAACACACAAATTTTGTCAGTTTAGTCTTTGGCCCTCTCATTCTATTCTCTCTCTTATACTCTTGGACACTTGGAGTTTTCCTGGAGCATTCTTGGAGGAGTGTCACATACTTGAGAATTGGATCAAGAAGGGAAAGGAAGAGCAATAAAATGTAAGAGGATAACGGGATTAAAAACTACAACTGTATTTCTTTACAAGTACTGAATTGCACGTATGATTTCCTTGCTAGTTTTGGCATGCATGGAATATGCATGTGCTTTGTTTGTTATGATCTATCATTGGCATGGAGGATTTCCTATATTAACAGTGATCCTTCCTAGCCTTGAAATTTCTTAGATAACCATGGTATTGTGCGTGTTATCTTTGTTTTTTGGATAGTGTTCATGTTCATTTTGATTTGTGAGTTGAGTTATTAGTTCTTGGAGCGTTAGTTCGACAAACACTCTCGAAGCCTTGTAACAGCTTGGGTTGAGTTACTATTCCTAGAAGTAGTGCTTGAAAAAACATTCTGGATCCCTTGGTGGGTTGAGTTACTAGTCCTAGAAGTCTTGCTTAGAAAAATGCTCTCGATCCCTTGGTGGGTTGAATTACTAGTCCTGGAAGCCCTAGTTGGAGATATGCTTTGGAGCCTAACAACAATTGTGGGTTGAGTTACTGGTCCTAGAAGACTTGGTTGGAACAAACGCTCTAGAGCCAAGAAACAACTATGTTTGTACCGGTGCTAGAATCCTTGGTTGGAAAAAATGCTTTGGAGCCCTAGACAACCCGGGTAAATACTGAATTGGTGATGGTTAGGGACTTCCGGCCGTGAGGTGGAATTACTGGTTGACGGTTTTGGTGGTTTGGCCTCTAGAAGCCCTATTTTGGTTATTCCATGAGATCCTACATTCATGATTGGAATATGGCATGAGGTCGATTAGCTGAAAGAGAGATTTGGTTTATCCCAATCTATGGTTGGGTGGTACGTGGAAGTCCCTGACATCGTTTGATTTGCATATGTTAATATAAGCTCCTTTTCCTTTGGTATCTCATGAGTAAATGTGCTTGTCATTATGTGGCTTTAGTGGTTGTTTCATCATTGATATATATA